>JAJLYB010000194.1:0-11707 GCA_030674245.1 Jamesozyma piceae
GGTCACAGATGATGGTCAACGAGAATAGTATAACTTATCGACTATGTGAAAAATTTTCACCTATTACTTCACTTCCCAGAGACGTATAAATAGACCAATACTTCAAGTATACAATCTGATTGATATTGATTCTTAATTAATTAATTAATTTATTTATTTATTTTACATAATTATTATTTTATAATAAACCGAACTTTTACACAAAGATTACAAGTAGTAAAAGATATTTACTTCCTCTTCTAACCTAAATTTACTTTAACATACACTAATCAATAATGATGCCTTCAACTAAGAATCAATCTTCTATTAGTGCGTATGCCTCTGAACGATATGCGTAATACTATTTAGCGTCATCTTATCTACGGACGCGCACCTAAAATTTTCATATAGAAAATTTCATATATAAGATGAGCAACACGTCTCTCGACATATTGCTCCTAACTACTATCTTATTTTACTTACAATATATAAGAAAGATAGACGACTATATATATAATAACATTTTATATTTCTTGGGCACATGTAGTAAACGTAATTATTATTTTTTTAAACTGACTTTATTTTTAATTCGATACTCATTAACAATTTACTAAATAGAATATTTAAAATTAAAATATATAGACCTCATTTAACACATTTATCATCGGTCTCAGATGGACAAAATAGTTACATCTTTATTAATTTATTTGAATTTATGCGAATAACCTTAAAGAAATACTTTCATTAATTTCATAAGAATAACAAATTATATAATTAACTATTATCTTTTTACTTTCATTTTCACTTAGGTAATATTTATGCTGAGTTGTATAATGAATACTTGGCACTTCAACATATAATTATAAGACATAAGATCTGATCAATGAAATTTTCTCTCATGTTTTTAATGAGCCAAATTTATTAAATCTAGTAATTTGAAATAAAGAAATGCAAATTTGTTGTCAAATATGGGATAATATAGTGGCAAGGGATTACACTGGGAATTTGGACAAATATGTCTTATACAAACACTTTATATTTATTTTTAAAAATATAGATTCCCATAATTTTATTAAATTAAGACTCAAATTGAATTATTAACCACTACAGTACTATTTAACAAGTTTCAATATCAACTGCATTCCATTCATTGAAGATAATGGGTTAGCAATATGTGTGTTTCAAATTGTATATTTTATAATATAATTCTAACGAAATGAATACAAGTTGAACACTGTAGCGCATATATCTATTTCTTTTAATATCCTATCCTTCAATATTAATATATACGTGACCTGTACCAAAATTAATCACCACTAACATTGTTTTAAAGATGATTATTCCTTTTTGAAATACCATATTCCGAGTACCAAGCTAATTAAAACATTCTCCTTACTTTTTGAAATATAATATTTAAATCATGGTGTGGTTATCTTTCCACCTGCAGACACTGTTGATACCATTTTTACTATTTTTATTATTTGTGTATATACATTTATCATCCCTCTATTTGTATACAAGAAGTAATTATATTTTTTTTAAATAAACGAGACATTTCGTACAATAGCTCATCCCATGAAAAGCGCAACAAGAAATGATACACAGGTTTCTAAATAAAACAACTGTTAATCGTCTTACCTTATACAGCTAGATCATATGATATAGTAACCTTTAAGTGGACAACCGTGAATAAGTAAAGGCATATGAATAAGGAACAGAAAACGGTTGAGTTAATAGAGAATGACATCTCATTCTCTCAAATATCTAGAGTCGGATTACATGTAAGAGATTTATCCATTGTTGCTTCAAAGACCAATACTACACTAGTCGATTCGTTTTCTTTAAATCTACTAAGTGGATCGATAATGGCAGTTATGGGTGGTTCGGGTTCAGGCAAAACTACTTTATTAAATGTGCTGGCATCAAAAATTAGTGGTGGATTGAAAACAAAGGGGATTATTAAATATGTACCCGATGAGAATTACGAGGTTATTATAGATGAAATTTCTACTAGTATAAATGAAAATGTAGAAGACGACCCATTAAATTACAAGCAACAACATGTTACCATGGCATACTTACCACAACAGGATGTTTTATCACCGAGATTAACATGTAGAGAAACACTAATGTTTGCCGCAGATCTGAAATTAAATAGATCCAAAGAAATGAAAACAAAAATTGTTGAGCAATTAATTGTAGAGTTAGGTCTCAAGGATTGTGCTAATACATTAGTTGGAGATAATACCCGTAGGGGTCTCTCGGGTGGTGAAAAGAGAAGATTGAGTATCGGTACCCAAATGGTTTCAAACCCTTCAATCATGTTTTTAGATGAACCAACAACAGGTCTTGACGCATATTCGGCATATTTAGTGATTAAAACGATTAGAAAATTAGCCAAAGAAGATGGCAGAGTTTTTATCATGTCCATCCATCAACCAAGATCAGATATTTTATTTTTATTTGATCAAATTTGCATACTTTCGAAGGGCAATGTTATTTACTGTGATAAAACGGACAATACAATACCATATTTTGAATCACTAGGCTATAAAGTTCCTCCGATGGTTAATCCAGCTGATTATTTTATCGATTTATCAAGTGTGGATGGTCGATCTGATGAAGCTCAAGAAATTACAAGAAGACGCCTTCAATCATTAATAGAAAGCTGGAAATTATATGAAAAGAATACCCTTAAGTATAGTGTTATAGATGATGAAAATAATCTAGAAATTGATAATATGAATACAAAACTGGCGTTTTGGAAACAGGTCTCTGTGCTGACTAGAAGAAATCTGAAATTAAACTTAAGTGATCATGTCACTTTAGCTGCAACATTCTTAGAGCCTATAATTATGGGGACGATAACAGGTTGGATTTATTACAAACCAGATAAAACTACACCAAGTGGCTTACGGACAATTTCAAGTAGTCTTTATTCTATAGTAATTTTACAATGTTACCTATATTTATTATTTGACACCTACCGTCTGTGTGAACAGGATATTGCAATCTTCGACCGTGAACGTGCAGAAGGTGCCGTTTCACCTGCTGCTTTTTTAACAGCTAGGAAAATTTCTTTATTTTTTAGTGATGATGTCATGATGTCGTTATTATTTACAGTTATAACATATTTTATGTTTGGTTTAGAAGCAAATGCTAGTAAATTTTTCCTTCAGTTTGCTGTAGTTCTTTTAGCACAATTATGTTGTTCTGGATTATCTATGCTATCTGTTGCAATCTCAAGAGATTTTTCAAAAGCTTCATTAGTTGGTAATTTAGCGTTTACGGTTCTTTCATTGGGTAGTGGATTTTTCGTAAATTCAAAAGTTATGCCTGTCTATGTACGTTGGACCAAGTATATTGCATTTAGTTGGTATGGATTTGGTGCCGTAATATCAAATACCTTTTCAGATTCGTTTTGTACAAGTGATGATGTATCATCTTGTTTAGGCAATCAAATTGTAGATAGTTTTGGATTTCCACGTAACTGGAAAACTGTTCCACTGGTAGTATTATTTTGTTGGAGTATCGGATATACGGGATCTGCTTACATCATGTTATATATAAAGAAAATAGATATTACCTTACAGAATGAAATTCAATCTAAAAGCAAAAAGGTAACCAAGGAAGGAAAAGAACGCAAAAATATATTTAGTTCAATATTTGACCCTGAAAGCAGCAATGACAAAGATTTGGAATCAACAAGTACACTACCATATGAGATTTCAATTGATTTACATGACATTAATTTAAAAGTTGATTGCTTTAGATTCTCAGATAATTGGAAAAATAAATTGTTCCATTGGGAACAAAAACAAATATTAAGTTCAGTTACTGCTCATTTCAAACCTGGTATGGTGAATGCAATTATGGGTCCATCTGGTTCAGGTAAATCAACACTTTTAAATCTAATTTCAGGAAGGATTAGGTCTTCTTTGCTCTCCAAATTTACAAAATCTGGCTCAATGATGTTTAACAGTATCGAAGTTTCGGAGAAAATGTTCAAAGATATCTGTTCTTATGTTTCCCAAGACGATGATCATTTATTGGCGAAGCTAACTATAAAGGAAACATTTAAGTTTGCTGCTGAGTTAAGACTACACAATCTTACAACTGAACAACGTGAAATTAAAACAGATGAATTAATTCGTTCGCTTGGTTTAAAACATTGCGAAAATACTATTATTGGAGATGAGTTTGTCAAAGGTATCAGTGGGGGTGAAAAAAGAAGAGTAACTATGGGTATTCAATTATTAAATGATCCACCAATTTTATTGCTGGACGAACCAACTTCAGGCCTAGATAGTTTTACCTCATCAACTATTTTAGAAATTTTGCAAACTTTGTCTAGAGAATATGGCAAGACAATCATTATAACCATTCACCAACCCAGGGCTGAACTATTTGAAAAGTTTGGGAACGTTTTATTATTAGCAAAATCTGGAAGAACAGCATTTAATGGGTCTCCAACTGAAATGATAAATTATTTTGAAAAATCTGGATTTATTTGTCCCTCACTTACAAATGTTGCAGATTTCTTTTTAGATTTAATATCAGTTAATACACAAAATGAGAAAAATGAAACAGAGTCTAGGAAGAGAGTTGAAATGTTATTATTAAATTGGAAAGACAATTCGGCCATGCAAAAAACATTCTCATCAGTTACAGAGAAACAAGAAATGACGTATGAGATGTTTGAACTACAATATAGTAACTGTATTAGGAGTCCATGTAATTCTATACTAGCATATTACGTTAACGTGAAAAGACAATTTACGACCACTATAAGAAATTTTGATTCTTTAATGTCTAGGATTGCCCAAGTTCCTGGACTTGGTGCTATATTTGCATTATATTTTGCACCTTTAAAACATACTTATGTAAGTGTTTCAAATAGGCTTGGGCTGGCACAAGAATCAACATCACTTTATTTTGTTGGTATGCTGGCAAATTTAGCTTGTTATCCAGCAGAGAGAGATTACTTTTATAAAGAATTTGAAGATAATGTTTATGGGATAGGTCCATTTTTTTTGGCATATTTAACTCTGGAGATACCTTTATCAGCAATTGCCTCTATATTATATGCCATTTTTACTGTCCTAGCCTGTGGTATGCCCAGGACAGCAGGCAATTTCTTTGCAACAGTTTATTGCTCCTTTATTGTGATTAATTGTGGTGAAGCCTTAGGGATAATGACTAATACCATATTCAAGAGACCTGGAATTGTTGTAAATTGTATCTCGACGATTTTAACTATCGGAACAGAGATGTCGGGACTAATGTCCTTAAATATACCAAGAGTTTTAAAGGGTATTAATTATGTGAACCCACTGGGTTACACGTCCTTGATTATAATCAACTTCGCATTCCCTAGTGATCTAAAATTGACATGTAAAGACGGTGGAATGTTACCGGATGGTTCTTGTGAATTTTCAAATGGTAGGGATGTTTTAGAGGCGTATCATTTGGTGAGGAATACGCGCACATATTTAGGTGTGATCATTGTTGTGGGCTATGTATATTTGTTAATTGCTTATCTGGTAGTAAAAGCCAAACTGCAATGGTTAAAGTGGTAATACAATGGACTGCCGTAGAATTTTCATATAGTTTTATATACTAGGAACATTTACTAGTTAGAACAATAGTAGAATTTGAAATAAACATCATAGTTAATATTCATTAATGTTATTCTTTTATAGTTTTTTAAAGGGAATATATGAGTTAATTACGTAGACATATACATGGTTATAAAAGGTTGAAATAGAAAATGCAAAATAATTCAGTTATTTTGTTACCTTTAAACTTTAGCTTCAGCTTCAGCTTCACTATGCTTCTTTAAGTAATTATTGATAAATTCTTCTTCCTCTTTCGTATCAGCTTTAATCTCAACAGTCTTTGGTTGCTTAGCCTTAAATGGGTTTGGCATGGCAACTACTGCAACAGTAGCTAAAGTAGCAATAGCTAATTGATGTGGTTGGAAAGTTCTACCGAAAATTTGATATGCACCACCCATTGTATATATTTCTTATTTTTTTTGTATATTTCTGTAGTATGTTTTTAACGAAGTCTCCTTGTAAACTCTGTAATTAAATATTCAACTGTTTTGAATAAGGGTATCTCTATTAAAGGTTTTTCAGCACTTTTGTTTTTCCCTCGAGAATCTGAATTTTTGAATATACATTATGCATTACCAACAGTACACCGCATTGTTTCTACCATTGAATGAAAATTGGCCAATCAGACGCCGTTTTATTAAGAGCCTTTATTAAAAGACCACTAATAAGATGAAAACTAATGTACAACCATTAAGTGGTAAATATATATTAATTTTAAGTATGTATATTATGCAACTTCTGTCATTTTGTTTTGTATAAATATATGTATGTATACGTGTATGTATATGTGTTCGCACAGGCGACTGTATATGCTCTAATTATTTATGATTCATTTTATAGGCACTCAATAGATTATGTATTCTAGTCACAATTTCCGTACACTCTTGAGCAGAGACTGCTTCAAAATAATACCTCTTTGTATCATCAGGCCCTCTTTGTACATATATTTTAAAATATTCAGGTACTCGCTTTGACTTTTTCACCAATACGACTTGGCTTATATGGAATGATTTAGTTTTGACATTTTCATGCCAATGCATTTTGCCCTCAGGAGGTACAATATAAACATAGTCCCCATCTAGGGCTAACGTTCTTTCATGTTTATTTATAAGCGACATTTGTTGTCTTCTCCAAACTCTATATTTATGATATGCACCTGAAAGCAAGTCTTGAAAATTATTAGTTCCAGTCATGTTATCTGGAGAATATTCAGTCAATTCATCAGATCGATTTTGATGATAAAGTTGTAGAGGGGAGTGTAAGGAAGATTTAGAAGAATTTTTGTTCTTGAAGAAACTAGATGTTCCTGCCACATTGAAACTAGAATTACTTGAAGTGGATGATTGTTTTGCTAAGTTTAATTTGTATTTTCCTGAAGATTTTCTTGTTTTTATTAATGATTTTGATTCAGGTAATTTTTCACTTACCTTTCCTTCATTATCTATAGGCTTTAAATACAAAGGTGCAGCTTCTAATGTAATAGGTGTCAAATCATTACTTTGTATTGTTGGCAATTGAGGTTTCTTCATATCTGGTCTTATTTTTTCTAATTGTAATTTTCTAGCATCCTTTTTAGATATTATTTCAACATTATTATTCCCATCAAGCCGTAAAACAGTATCATTTAAATCCAGGATGCAGTTTTTTCCAGTGACTTTTAATGAATATTCATTTGGATCCATATTTTTCATTCTACAATATTTGACCAAAATATCATTTATATTTCCCGTGACTAGAACGTTGATTACTGTATAATTAAATTTTGGATTCAGGTTTGGATATTTATAAACCGTAACTTCTATGACGTTTGAGCTATTCGAAGTCTTAGTCAAGTTATCTGTGTTTCCGACTATAGGCTTATAAAAACTTAGCTGATTAATGGTAGATTCACCACCATCATTGGCCGGGTTCAAATTATTCGAAGATATCGATTTTGCATAATCTATAACATCACCTGTTAAGTCGTATGGAATAGGTGTTTCTCTCTGGTTTTGAATCTTTGATTTATCATCAACTTCACACAAAACAACCTCATTATCCGAGACTGATGCCATTGTGCTCTTTCTGTTAAGTCTGCCGAAATTGTCTTCAAACGGATCACCGTCTTCATCTACAATATTCAAGGAAAAATTATTTGGATCCATCAATTCATTCATCTTCAATCCATCTGTCTCTATGTCATTCGGTTTGTATTGTGTGGTGTACATATACAATATATACCCGATGACATCAAAAACAGTTGCTGTCTTTCTCACTTTAGTTTTAAATGAATGCCTTTTATACTTCTTAGAGGCCTGTATATAGATCTCTAATTCCATTGCATCTGATCTAGGAACTGTGCTACCTGATACAAATGAAAAATATTCTAGCGCTTCAGCAGGGTCTGTTACTTTCTGTTTCTTTCTATTAAACAGTGACGATAGATTTGAAGTCAGTTGTTTTGGATTCTCCTCGACATTAATCTTTTCAAATGGTATTATCATGTCTTTGGAATTTCTTCTACTCGAATTAATCGATAGTTGGGATAATGATGACTGGGCATTCTCATTCTTAAATGGGTATTTGCTCTTTTGTACAGATGTACCAAGGGGTACTGAATGTCTGCTCTGATCACTACTGTTAACTGATGATGATCGTATTTGATTTCTTTGAATCAATGTTTGTTTGAGTGCTGTATTTGATGACAATGAAGATCGTTTACCAGAAATGTTTGGTGTAATAGAATTTCTTCTTGATGTAGGAATTCCTTTTCTCTCTTTTGAGGGATTGCATTTCGAAGATTTAATATTCAGAACAGCTTTATCAAATACATTATTTAGTGTCGAATCATCCTCACCATGGTAGAGCCCATATTCATCAAATGAGGTTGGTATTGAGTGTGACGGCACGTTATGATGAGGTACATCAGAGTCTAAGGAAATCATGTTGCTTGTTTCAGCAGAATTAGTTTCTTTAATGTAATCATTCTCGCTATACTCGGATCCCAAAAGAGATTTACCAAATGAAGATACAATACTAAGGTCTCTCGACCCAGGGTCAGTTAAAAGAGTACTTGGACCAGCACTAATACTATTCTGAAATGATTCTTTAGATCTTTCATTTGTTAATTTACTAGGTTTGTTATTGGTAGAGTCAACCATTTCCAAACTTAAGTCATTTAGATCTTGGTTATTTATGTAAGATTCAATATCCGATAAATCTAAATCATCCTGCTTTGTAGCTTCGGTTTGACTAGGTGAGAAAGATCCATTACCTTTTGGACCCTTTGTAGATGCCTCTCTTGATATATCACATGCATCAGGTTTCGAATTACTAATATTTCTTGAACTATCTAAAATTGGAAGTTGGGGTAAATGTGACTTCAATCTTGAAACATTCCCTACAATAATATTACTAGCATTGTCATAACTACTCACAATATTATTGTTATGACTATTAATATCATTACTCTTATTGTTAATACTACTATTGCTACCATCATCAATATCACTAATGCTATTCTTATCGTTATTATTTTTATTATTCCCACCTGTCATAGGTTTACCGGTTGGATTGTTTCGTTCAGATATTGTATCTAAAGTTCCATCACCTTTTTTCTTCCCACTATTTTTATCCAACTGAAAAAATTGTGCCTTTAAATGACTATCGTCTTCATCCTCATCGTCTTCATCTTCATCATCCTCATCCAAATTTTCGTCATAATCAAACGTCATTGCATATTTGCTATGTCTTTCTACCGATGACAGTTCACCCCAGTTTTGCGAATCCTGGTTTCTTTCTGATTTTTTCTTATGGTTACGTCTTGGTTGTACATCTTTTTTCCCTTTGAATATTCTCTTAAATGGTAATCCAGGTCTCTTCGACAATTTCGTTTTGGATTCTACAGAATCTGAATCTGAATCGGAGCTAATGCCCAGCTCTTCGTTGATTGAACTGTTTACACCACTTTCATTATTTTTGTGCTCTAAAGCATTATTGATTTTTAAAGTTTCCTGTGGATTGAGAATAAGACTATCACCTTTCATTTCAAGTCTGCTGTTGCCATCATTCTTATTCAGAGTAAGATTTTTCCAGGTTACAGTTTCGACTAAGTCATCATTATGCGTATTATAAGTGAAGTCGTTGTTTTCGTAGCTAGTTTCAGTATCCTTTCTCAAACGCGTATTTCTAATGATATTCCTATAATCTTCCATAAAGTTTGTTGATATTGGAGGTGACTCTAATTTTGTTAACATATTTTTCCCATTGGAATCCTGATATAGATTTTTTATATTGTCGTCTAATAAGTCGTAATTCTGATTGATTGGTGACTTTAGATTAGAGGGTTTAATTATCCTTCTCATTTGATCCTTTTCTGGACAAACTCGGAGAAACTGTGCCCTTAAATTGTTAATAGATAATACAGTATCCATTATAAATATGTATTCAACCAATTTGGGTATCTTTTATTGTATACCTCACGGGTTTGTTTTTATTTTGATTCTGTTTAGATCACAATTAAATATTCATATTCATTAAAGTTGTTACTAAGGGTTTTCTTGCATTTGGTATTTCAAAGATACAAATAACCCGGCTGATCTCAAATATAAATTTTTTTGGAAAACTTTTAAGCGATGAGTTTAAAGTCATAATAATTTACTTCGAGGAAGAAGAACAGTATTTAAATATTATTTTTTCAAATTTAATGGTTTAATAATAGTGGTTATAAATAATCGAAACATACACCCAATATTACCTGTTAAATAAGATATGGCTTTGTCATCAAACTGGTTAAAACTTCAACAGGCAAACAAAGTTCCATCAACAAAACCGGCGAAGAAAATTACCAAACCTTCGAATGGGCATGTCAAGCAATATGAGAGACCAGTTAAGAAAGATACCAAGATAATGGGAATGGTATATTCTATGAACAAAGAAATAGCGAAACATGAAATTAATAAAAAAGCTGGTAAATCTTTTGAATTTAAAGTAGAACCTAAAGAAGACGAAAATTCTACGAAATTCCTCAGGAAACCAGATTTTGATAATGCTATTCCTACTACTGAAAAATCTAAAGAAATTGGTAAATTTGTCGCTATGGATTGTGAATTTGTTGGTATAGGGCCAGAAGGTAAGGATTCTGCTCTAGCAAGGATCTCCATTACAAATTATTTTGGTCATGTTGTCATGGATGAGTATGTGAAACCTAGGGAGAAGGTTACTGATTGGAGAACTTGGGTTAGTGGTATAAAACCAATTCATATGAAAGGTGCTATAGCTTTTAAAGAAGCACAGACCAAGTGTGCAGAAATTTTAAAAGGCAGAATACTGGTAGGACATGCAATTAAACATGATTTGGAAGCTTTGTTACTTTCACATCCTAAATCAATGATTAGAGATACTGCTAGACATCTCCCATTTAGGCAGGCTTATGCAAAGGGTAAATCTCCAAGTTTAAAAAAATTAGCGAAGGAAGTTTTAAAACTAGAAGTGCAAGAAGGTGAGCATTCTTCAGTTGAAGATGCAAGGGTGACAATGTCGATATATAAGTCTGATAAAAAGGAATTTGAAAGATTACATAACAAATCATCTAGTTTTGAATCAAAGTAATCTGCTGTATAAAAATGGCATATAATCAACTTTTCATAATACCTTTAAAATAAGCTGTAAATTTATTTAATGTTATATACAAATCTCTTTAAAAAATGCATTCAATTAGAAGTATACGTATTTATAAAGTCGTATTAAAAATGGTCTGTGTATAATAGATATAAAGGAAGTGAATTTTAAGAAATATTGGGATCAAAGAACCCAATATAAAATCTGTTTATTCTATACATTCCATTCTAGAAACCATTAGTGTCATGGCTCTCTTCCGTTTGTATAGAGCCTGTGGGTTATTAAATAATCGGGTCTTAATAGCTTCCAATGTATCTTCATTTACTCTTGCTTTAGTTATTATTTGCAACCCTGTTTCTTTCAACCTGTTTATTGTTTCTTGATTGTATTTCTCAATTTGGCCATACTCCTCATATTTGACAGCCTCTGCTATGATAGAAAATATTAATGGTACGCATTCTGAGTTTTGTTCGAATGACGAAATTTTTCTCATTTCAAACCTAACAGAACCA
>JAJLYB010000195.1:0-11364 GCA_030674245.1 Jamesozyma piceae
AAGAGGAAGTAAATATCTTTTACTACTTGTAATCTTTGTATAAAAGTTCGGTTTATTATAAAATAATAATTATGTAAAATAAATAAATAAATTAATTAATTAATTAAGAATCAATATCAATCAGATTGTATACTTGAAGTATTGGTCTATTTATACGTCTCTGGGAAGTGAAGTAAGGTGTGAAAATATTTCACATCGTTGATAAGTTATTCTATTCTCGTTGACCATCATCTGTGATCATTATAAGATAATTGTTTGTAGTCAAACATTGATTTCCTTGTATGAACATTCGTGTCGTTCATAGCTCTCTTTATGCTATTGCTTATCTTCGTGTTTAGTTTTCTATCTTGGTCGTAGTTGTTAGTAACTCTCGCATTAAACTTTATATCCTATAAACCACCTATACTATATTCATAGTACCATCTATTCTACATCTCATCAATTTCTATTGGCAACACTTCATATAATACTTGTTTGGATAGTGTTAGCAAGTACATTCTCGTATTTACCTATCTTCCTCTCAGTAGTTACTTGACGATGACTCAAAAATTTTGAAACTTTCCACATATCGGGTCATCATAAGGAGAGGTATCTTATGTAGTGTTTCATCGCATACATTATATTGCTATGATGTTGTTACTGTATATTATATATATTTAATGATATTCTAATCTTTCAGGCAATAGAGTTTTTCTTGTTTTTCATTCAGAGGTATTCATATTTAAAGAATACTGATGTTTCTTTGAAGCCATCGTTATGGACTAGTACATGACGAACTGAATTTAGATTATATGAGAAACATATATTTTTATACAGAAGTTCCAATTTTTTATAATATAAAAATATAGAGTAAATAATATATGGTTGAGATGGAAATTATCTCTTATTATCAATATGCTATGGACACTTTATAGGGATATATAGTTTTCAACCCAAGAGTTCTGTATTCATGAAGGCCAATTTTATGTCATATTTATTCTATTTTTAATGAACGATATCGCTTCACTCTTATCACTTCTGTCTATTTTAAAATATGCCGATATGTATCAAAGTGTTTCTATAATATGTGGGTATGAGTATGCTGATGTTGATGACGAATTATAACTTCTAGACAATTCCTCATCACTGACGTCTTCTAATAGCGGTTTGTGATATTTAGTAGCAGTTTTAGAGGCAACAAATGGGGTTTGATTGTGCATTTGTTTTAATCTTTTTTGTCTTGTTGCCTGTCGTATAATACGTCCATGCTTTAAGGACATAAGTTTCTGTTCTTTTAGTCTATTTACTAACCCTTCGTTACTTTGAATATTTAATTCATCTGCCTCCTCGATTGTTTTCCTCATTGGATAGGCATTTGGTGTATTGATAACGTTAATAGTGCATGTAGCAATATCGTACTTATCAGAATAACTGTTAGTTTCATGGATGGTAAAGTCTGTAATTTGAATTTCGTTAATTATTTCGTTAAGTTTTAAGATTTTAATAAATTTATCCTTTAAACTAAAGATGTGAATATTTTTACCATTATTGGCTGATTTGATATGGTAATCTCTAAAGACATTATGTGAAATATTACTCTTGATTTCAAATAGATTTAATTTCATTAGAGTATCGTTGTATAATTTGAACTCATCAATTTTATCTTCAATATAAATTTGATTTCCATAAACATCATTAACAATATGATATGTTGGAGTGTATGCCTCACAGATCGTATGTTGTACTATTCCATTGATTTCATTATTTAATATCATCTTGGGTAATTTTTTGAAAAGTGCTATCTTATAGCCATTAAAAACATTTTCAATAGACCATGTAATATCAAAATTGTCGCATTTTTCACTATTAAACCCACCTAATGTTAAATTTTCATTAGAGTTATACCTTTTCCTCTTCCTAGAGGCAATTGAATTAAGATCATACGATCTCACTGTATCCTCGTACGGTAATGATTGAAACAATGTTGGAGACTTGTTCATAGCGTAACGTAACGTAATTATACTATTTATATTTAGCTTGACAGTGTTGTTTCTCCTCATGTAATTAGGACCAATACCAAAAAAGAATCAAATTTTTATCTTTAATCATATCATACCACTTATCCTCTATTCTTCCCTTCCCTTATATAAACTCATCGATTCTGACGGGTTCCCTAATTACATAAACCTTCTAGAAGTTTCTTTTTCTTTCGCGAAGTATTCGGAAAAATCAATGCAGCAATTATAATACCCCATAGAGGCACAATATTATCTATGGTAATGGATAAACTAATATGCAATTATCATAATAGAAAATTTAGAAAGGTTTTGTTTACAAGGTTAGTGTTTCACTAAACCTCATAAATGTACACTTGTTGAGAATTAATGTGTGTTTGTATTGTATAACCCAAGATATCCAATTATACCAAATTCGTCAGGAAAATAAATATATGGACACCATCGCGGGTATACCCGCAGCAACAGTATCTCGAACATCAAGTTTAAGGAATTTTTATCTTGAATTAATGAGGAACATAATGAAAATGTGAAGCTACAAAAGCGTACAACTTAGAAACGACCAGTAGATTGTCCAGGAGATAATAAAAATAAAAGATTGAAAATGATCTTGGACCAATCAATTTTAAAACTAATTGACTTTGCTAATGACGACCTGGGTGTCTCTTTTCAAAAGATTACATCAAATCCAAACTTGATTGAAAAACATTTTGATCTTGTGCCAAGTAATTCCCAAAATGAAAACATTCAAATTTTACAATCTAGTTTACAAAAGATTAAAACCATTGTTGATAAGTTCTATAGAAGTATCCAAAACGGCAATAATATGACATTAAGAAAGACTAGACGTATTGCTCTAGACGCCCTTTCAAAGATAATTAATGACTTACCTCCAATTACTCTTGAGTCAATCCAAAAGGTCAATGAGTATTATCCAGAAGATGGTATAGATGAATCTAATATTGATAAAGCCATTGAGAAAGCACTAATAAATGCAATCTCACGTTTTTCATTAATCATTTGTTACCATGGACTAATTACTGAATCGCTGATTAATCTTCCAAGGGCAATGGACACAGAAGTCTATTATAAGTCAATATCCGACTCATTCATGAACAAAATTATATACTCTTTGCAAACATCGGTTACAAAACTTATTCGTGCAGTCAATTTAATATATGGAAAATTGCACTCGTGTATTAAATCATCGAAAACGTTATCATATAAAGATATCCCAGATCTCTCGCTTAAATTTTATGATAATGAAATCCAGCCCCGTATAAACAAAATTTTAATGGTCCAAAACTTTCAAATAGTCGGTATTTCCCACACAAAACACAGGAAGATCAAACTTGGTTCCTTATTAAACTTACCAAAGTTTTTAATCAATAATGAAATTCAAAATAATTATAAACTAATTAGTCAAAAGAATCAAGCATCTACAATAAATTTCGGTGAATTGTTGATGAATTTCCCACAGAATGATATTTTAGAACCTGATGGTGGTATTGAAAAGAAATTCAAAATTTTATCAAGTTATTTAAAGGTTGCAAATGAAACATGTGAAATAGGTACTTTGAATGATATTATCGAAAACACAAACAATTTTATTAATAAAGAAAATTCCATTGAGAAAATATCTAATATGAAACCAAACTTCTTGGTTAGATATTGGCCTATTGGTTTATTAACGTTCACTAACGGGCCAACTTTGGTAACATTAATTTGGGAATCAAGATTTAAAATATTAAAATTTTTAAATGATAATGTTTATCAATTTATATTAGGTCTGGTCTACAATTGGGTTTGGAACCCGTTAAAAGGTATTTGGGCAACCGTCAAACATGATGCAGGAAGTGAGATTGCTATGATGTCAAGTGGTACATTGACTACTGAGATGGATTCTCTGTGCAGAATGGTTATTAAATTTATTAAGGACAATGGTATTAATTATGCTAATGAAGAATTATTGATTGATCAAATTAAACATGGTAACCTTGATGAATTTATGAAATTTTACGAAAATGAATTAGATAATCCAATTAAAAATATACTATCTGGTAAGTTAATCAGATCGTTATTAATTCAAGTTCAAAAGACAAAAGTTGATGGCTCTTTAGCACTTAACGGTATTGATCATATGTTGAAATCACAACAACTGGTATTTGGTGTGATGGCTATTTCCCCAGCAACAATTCTAATTTATTTTTTAGTTAATTCTACGATTAAGATGGTAAAAATGGGTAATATTTGGTCTAATATAAAAGAATATAAACTAAAATTAAGTTTTAGTTTGAATAACATCGAAAGAATCTTGAATTATTCAGATATCGAAGACGATAAAGTTGACTTAAAATATTTAAACCAGGGTCTTCTAATAATGGAAATTTCGAATTTGTATTCATTAGGTAATGTTATAATACCAAAACAGAGAAGAAATGAATGGTTTAGAGATATCGATGAGCTGATTAATGTTAACTTGTCCAACAAAGCCAAAATGAATGTTATTAATAGAATTTATCATGTTTACTCGAAATATTTTTGAAATAGAGTAAATTAAAATATAAAATTCATTGATTTTATACTAGTATTTATATATGTGTATGTATTCAAATAATTTAATTTAAAATAACAAATATTCTTAATAAAGAAAGTCGCTGCAAAAAAAAACTTCAATAAAGCATTAAAAATTATAGCAACGCTTAGTTGTAAAATGATGTAACTATATATTTGTGTATATATGGTTATATAACGCATGAACCTGCAGTAATCTCCTGACATATGAGGCATGCGTAAAATTATTGAAAAGAACTATAACTAATCACGTTAAAGAAATAAAAAATTAAGGAACATATAATGTGTTCAAAAATTAAAAAATACTGTTGACAATATCACTACCGATGGTGGCACCTGCACCAAAGATTGCAGCATTACCTAGTTTGCTACCAAACTTTTTTAAATGCTCATGGTTTTTCTTTTGTGGCTGTTGTTGTTGTTCTTGAGGTTGTTCTTGGACTATAACTTGTTGTGGTTGTTGCTGTTGTGGTTGTTGATAGTAATTAGTTGATGCTGGTGGATAAGGTGCCTGCTGTTGATTATAAGATGAGTTCGTCGTTTGGTGTTGCAGGGTCAAATCTTGAGTGCTATTATTATTACTATGATTATATTGTGGAGGTGCTAAATTAGTTTGACGTTCTTGTCCACTTGAGCCTGAAAACGCTGGTTTGATATAATTAGATGGGAACATACCCACTTGACCATTGCATTTACCTTTATACCACTCTGGGGATGATTTTTCAAGGATTTGAATCTTATCACCTGGTCTTAATGACAAATCACCGTCTTGTTGTGGTTCGAATGGATAGATAGCCTCTGCGTATTCTAATTTATTACTCGAAGCAACAGAGGAAACAGAGTCTCTAGAGGCATTTGGATTATATTTTTGTGGTAAAGTTTTGTCGATCTGCTCAAAAGCTTCTTGTGAGATGACGTTAGATTCTCTTAAAAAATCTAATTCTGTTCTAATATTGGTTAAAGAACGATTAATTAATGAAGGAGAAGTAGACATTTGTGTGTATCTGTGCTGGTATGGTTAGCCTCTGTAACTATTGGGGTATTCTAAATGTGTGTGAGTTGTTCAAAACAAGCATACTTTTGTAACCTTTCTTGAATGGGCCCCTTCCTTTATATAAAGAGAAAAATGTTCCTACGCCCCATATGTTGTCATTGGATACGATGCTATGGCTAATACGCCTCATACTATCTCAAACTGATAGATAACAATTCTATATACAATGAAGACACTTCGAAGTTAGCTATAGAAGTATTGCTCTTGGTTACGTTCTTGAACCAACGGTTGAGTAACTCTTGACTACGTCGTAAAGAATCTGCGTAATTGCGCAACATATTGGTATCCATGTAGACATAGCAAACAACCCGGATCTATAAATTGCACCGATGAGAAATCCCATTACTGTTCCTACTAAAAATCCTTGGATTCCTCCATATATGAAATAGACTACTAGTATGAATATAGCTCGACGCTTCTTTCTGTGTGTAAAGCTAGCCAGTAGTCCAGATGCTCCGTAAAATGCACAGTTAAAGATTAGAGACCAATATAGGGTAAATTTCCATATGTCCACTATATTATAAAGGAACGCTAGACTATACTTCTCATTGGAAATAGGCCAGTATAAGGAAGGGAATTTGGGAGTTGTGTAACCTACAGGGATATCGTTGTTTGCAATAAACGATCTCAGTAAATGTCGCATAATGTAGTACGCTTGTTTTATGTATTAGTACCCTAAACTTATAAAAGTTCACACTATCTGAGTTTAGTTTGGTAATCAAAAGCCTCATTCCTGAGCCCTCGATACTTCAATAGGTCTATGATACTTAGAACGTTAGACTGGTTGTTGTGTAGAGCTCTACTTTCGTTGTTGATTTTTGTTTTGCGCTCTCTGTTGCCGCCACCGCCACTGCAAAAATGTTGTGAATATTTTCGATGCCTGAACAGAAGAACGTTAGTGAAAGAATTAGCAAATAGTTGAGATTCTAAAAACAAGTTTAGTGGTTGTGGGTATTTTAATAAGTGGCCCGGATATTAGATAAGGATTTTTGTTTATGATTAGCCAGTTTAAGAATGGCACAGCGATTTTATGATAAGATATGGAAAGAATATTTAGCTCCTAACGGTAAAAAATACTATTACAATACTAAGACCAAAGAGACGACATGGAAAAAGCCAAATGTACCTGAGGAGAAATGTCAGATCAGGAAAGGTGCTGGTAAATCTGAAAATGTAGAACCAATGTTTGTTATTCCGTTACTTAATGATTGGAAATTAGTTATTTGTAGCAATGGCAAGAAATTCTATACAAATGATAGTAGTAAGACATCCTGTCAGGAATTACCAGATTCACATAGTTTAGATCTCTTGAAATTAGTTAATAGAGAAAAATTAGTGTTACTAATCGGGATAGCCAGAGGATATTTGGTAAGGAATAACGATAATAGTGAAAAACAATTTAGCGATAAAGTATATGACGAATTGGTGGAAGAAATAACATGTCTGAAAAATGATATGCTGGGTGTGCTAGAGAATTCTGGTAATGATGATGAGGCAGGCCCTGAAAAGGTTACTGAGCATATTTCTACAATAGACAAAGAAAGTATCCACGAAGAAGATATACCACATGTTCAGTTTAATTATACTAACTTGGATGATATTCAGGATATAAAAATAACAGAGGATCATTCCATGGAAAACTCAACAGAATATTTCCAGCTTTTTGATAAATATAACCTTGATAAGTTTTCCACTTGGAGGATAGAAATTAAAAAGATCGAACGTGATCCAGTTTTTTACTTTATTGACAATGAACAACAAAAAGAGGAACTGTTTGAACAGTGGTGTGCAAGTGGAGAAAACGACCTGGGTAGAAACAAAGATAAAGAAAAATATTCAGGTATTGAAGATTATTCTGAAGTCGGAAGTCACAGCGATGACAACAGTAATGATGAAGAAACCGAGACTGAAGATGAAGCAGAAAGTTTAGAGCCAACAAAATATCATTATCTGTCTCATATAATATCAAAGGCTGCTATAGAGAAAGACACGATATTCCGTGATATCAAAAAACACCAGAAGTATTTATTTAAGGAATTCAAAATAAATGAATTTGTTACATCAAAAAAAGAGCAAGAAGCCTTTGTCTCTAAGCTGTTATTTTACTACAAAAACTTTTCTCTTGAAAAACGAATAGAAATGTTTAAAAATCATATAATTAAATCATATTCCAAGCCGGTAAACGATCTTCTAGCAACCAAAGCTGACCAAATCAACAACCTTCTACTTAAAGGTAAATTAAAAAACTGTACTCAAACTAACGATGCCTTCGAGGTTGAAACCATGCTATTAACAATGGAACAGTTGATTGAAATTAACAAATCACTGACTAAGTTGAGTTCCGACCCTGTATATTATATTTTGGACATTAAAAACAAAACAGTTGCCCTATATGAACTACTGCAAGATATTATCAATACCGATAAGGTATAATAACAATTGTACATAGAATCAGCAACTGGACTACTTATTATATCAAAAGTATGCTACTGGACTATTACGTGTTCCATGATATGATCACGTGCTCTTATCCCCCATATTGGAAAATCTCATCGCATTTCAACTTGAATCTCAAGTTTAACAATCAAAACGCCAAACAGAATTTTAACGCCAAATAAATATATACCTTCAGTCAAGAGTTTCACCCTTATTCTGAGATCTTTTCTAATGTTGAGCACCTGAATATATATGTGTGTCTATATATTTGTCTATATATATTCCTTTAGAACAGAAGAAAAATAAAGTTAAGTCAACTAGGATTATTAACGTGGCGATTAATCAACCAATTGAAATATTTTGAGAATATGTCTTGTTCACGATCTATAATGTATCTCAGTGGTAAACCTGATCCATATCCTCATTATTTTGTTGATTTAAATGCCAAACAACTATCAAATTTTGAAATTTTAAATTCAATGAATACATTATCTAATTATGACCATATGCTATTCTTCCTAGAATGTCAATTAAATAACTCGGTACGTAAGGATGATGATAATGAAAATGATAAAACATTTAAAGCTCTTCCTATTCCACCATTTGATATATGTTTAGTGCTTTTCACTTTAGCTACGCTGTCTGAGCATTATAAAGATGTACCAATACGAAAAAACGACCCGTATCAAGTATCAAGAATACCACTAAATAAAAGAGCCATTAAACTACTACGGTTATATATTAAAATATTGAGAGATTTTGATACAGAAAAATACAACCAATACGACTTAGAGTTATTAAGATGTCAGTTATTCCTTGCAATTGATTCTCTATCCAAAGGGCATTCATATAAACAACTGAAAAGAATAAAACGAAGGGGTGGACAAAAGACTAGAGATAGCAACAATAATATATTCCTTTCACAAAACGCTACATGCGTAGATGAATCATCTTTAAACATTGCAGAAAATCCATATGAATCATATTTTTCTTCACTGAAGAATCAAACTCAAATATTGGGAAATTCACTGTTAAATTTGAAATTAAACCAACATGGTGAATTTATTAATATGATATTGTGGACTTTATCAAATTCTTTGGATGATAATGAAAATAATGTCGCTTTGTACGTGAGTAGTCAGGAAACTTGGTTACCAATATTATCTATCATGATAGACTTATTATCTCTAAGGCAGAAATATTTTTTAAGAAATGAAATACAACAAATAAACTATAAAGAGGTAACTAAATACAAAAAAACATCAGCATTATTCGTTCAAAGGTTATCAGAAAGCCCGATGGCAAATTTTTTCAGGAGTCTAGATTCAAGAAATTTTGCTGATAGATTCGCTGAATATATTTTTATTAATTGTGATTCACAATTAAAAAATGATTCAACTAACTATGACACTGTGATACATCCTGTTTATCATGGCGAGAATCATTTATCTAAGGCATATATTCCAAGGTTTAATTATACAAAACATTATAAGATTAAAAAGTCCATGGAATTAAGAAGAAAAATAATATATCGCTGTTTTAGGTTCCTATCTGTGATTCCAAGTGGACATACTTTAGTAGAGCCAAGGATGTCGATCGACAATATTGTAAAGCACCTGACTATTCGACTTTCCAATTTAACAAACCTCTTGCATTTCTCATCCTTTTTTAATAGTGATTTTTTAAAGAAAGATTTGATATTTATACCATTGCTAGCTGAAAGTACAATTAATGAATTAATCGAATCGCATGCTGAGTTGTTCAACGAATCACTTATTCACAGAAAAACAAATACACAAACATCTCTGAAATATCCACATAGTGCAACAAAGAAAAGAAAATTCAATGAAACCACACTTTTGGTATCTCTCGTTGATAAACTGCCTGTAGTTGACACATTTTTTAACGAATGTTTACTGCTGATAAAAAGCATTGAAATCCCATCAAAATTACAAAAGAAAAATAGCGAAACTAAGGTGTCACAACAACAACATCAGGAAACTTATAAAATTGTAATGAAATGTTCCATTTGTATTTTAACTTTATTTAAATTTTTGGTATTTTTGAATGGTGAAGATAGCGTAATGAAAAAATCAAAGTATTTCGTTAGATTTCTTCTTTCTTATGACGAACTGAATTCCAGATGTATGCAAATGATTAGAGATTTTAACCTCTCAAATGATAACATCCCTAATTTAAAGAATTTAATGAAAGTTTTCAAATTTTATAACCAATAACAAGTTTCCTAAGTTCATTCGATCAATTTATTTTCTAAATATCTCAATGTTTAAATCTGATATAGCATCGTGTAAAATCATGGTTATAGTATATTTATGTTGCTTGATTTTTACAACAAATATGTGATGCTCTCAGATGTAAAGTACTTCCTAATATAACTCGGTATGATTTCATCGATATTCACTTATAAAGAACTCTAAATATATAGAGCAATAGCCTAAATATAGTGCATATCTTATTATTTTGCTTGAGTTTACTTAACTGGGAAAAACTTGAATATTTTCTATCCTCTTGTTATGAAACACTTTACTATTTACATGTTTTTATTCCAATATATTAACTCACGGTATATTGCACTAGGATATTATTTAACGAACTGTATAGGGACTTTTCTTGCGATAACCCCATTACATTATTTCCCACTGTTATTCTCGTCAATAATCAGCTGTAAATTGCCTTTAATGTAGCTGCCAACTATAGCACCTCTATCCTAAAATCGTTTATTACAAATGTATATATAATAATAGATAATATCTTCTTACATTGAGTTTCTCAACAACTGTTAAATTTGTAGTTAGTGTAACCCATGAGAGAGTATTCGTCATTGTGATAAAATAATAAAAGTTCACGTTCTTATCTAAAGATAAGAATATGTTAAAAAGAAAAGCCCTGTAGGGGGCTCGAACCCCTAACCTTGTGATTAAGAGTCACACGCGCTACCGATTGCGCCAACAAGGCTAATTTCTTAAAAAAATGTGTAACATTGTTAATTCTAAGACGCATTTTAAAAATCATAAAAATCAATCGTATTATAATCAATTAACCATATCCGAATAGTAGATGAAAAGAGCTATCGAAATAACTAAGTCTCATTGTATTTGACCTTTATTATGAATAGTTGTCTTACACCAGGATCGTGGTTAAGACTAATTAAATTAACTGTAGGGTAACTACAGAATCGAAACTAATGTTTCGAGAATTATTAAATCCAACGACAATGTAGTTGTTATGGATCGTGAGGGGTGTCTAAAGAACACATATTAATATCCTCATGGTATTTCCTAAAAA
>JAJLYB010000196.1:0-11337 GCA_030674245.1 Jamesozyma piceae
TTGGAATCGACTGAAGTATACTCAAATTGTATTAAATGTTTGAAAATTAATTCAACCATATTAAAATTAACTATACAGAAATAAGTTAAATGAAACAAGCTGAAAGAGAGCTATGTTAAATAATTTTAGTTTCAATTAAAGCAATGGAAATATACGAGTTCGAAAAATCACATGCTAATGTATCATAATATCTTTTACTGCTGAGTTGACCTTTCAGCAGTTTACGTCTTTATTATGTGATCCATGTGTACAATCCTATGTTCTAAAAGACGTTTGTGTAATCTATCAACCGGTAAATTAATAGGCTCTTCCTCTTCTAACCATTTCATTTTAAGCGCCTTAATAAAAGTTTATGTCTATAATACTGTAGGTGTATTTGTTTCTACTACCACCTCATACTTACTCTTTTCAATAAGTCCTTTTCAACATATGAAGGTTTTAGTCTGTCCTACCATATATATTGTTTTAGTCGTTTTATGTGATATTGGTACTTGCTGGTGTTTCAAACCTCTTTTATTAGTGTATCAGTCTGTTATATTGCTTTCTTCAATGCATATTGTATATCTACGCTACTTATTATCTAATGTTAGTTAGTAATGCAATATACTTTCATATTATTCCAGCCTGGTTTGTTGAACATCTGTTAATTCGTTCAGAGGCATACGCACTGATAGAAGATTGATTCTTGGTTGAAGACATCATTATTGATTAGTGTATGTCGAAGTAAAGTTAGTTTAGAAGAGGAAGTAAATATCTTTTACTACTTGTAATCTTTGTATAAAAGTTCGGTTTATTATGAAATAATAATTATGTAAAATAAATAAATTAATTAATTAAGAATCAGTATCAATCAGATTGTATACTTGAAGTATTAGTCTATTTATACGTCTCTGGGAAGTGAAGTAAGGTGAAAATTTTTCACATCGTCGATAAGTTATACTATTCTCGTTGACCATCATTCTACTAGTTTCTACTTTTATAGTACACTCATTCTATGTATACACTTAAACCGTGGTATAAGCCTATATTTTCATAATTATTTTAGAACTATCTAGAATAATCGTAATACAATTATAGTCCTATATTAGGTCTCTATGTATTATTAGAGTTCCAGCAGAAACATATAGTATATTGTTTTTGTTTACAAATTTAGATATATTTACACCCACTTGGTCATTCTACTCAGCTTCTTGCAAACTTTTTTTTTTTTATTTTGTTAAGCAGGTGAATTAATTTCCATTTTAAAAATCAAAATGTAAAAAATAAACAATATTTGAATACGACAAAAAATAGACAGCAATAAAAAGTACAAACAATGAATCCAAACTGTCAAAAATTGATTCATTATAATTCTGTAATTATTCCACTCTTATTCAATTAATTTAATTTAAATTCTCTCTCTATATAAATATCCTACTGAAATCATGCTACTAATAGTATTGGTCTAAAATCAATTCTGGGAACTATGATATTCTGAGCTATCTTCTTACTTCTACCAGAACCATCACCCAGAAATGTATTAAAGCTGTTAATAGTACAAATAATATAAAAATGAGCCGAAACTTCTTCAACGACTTCATACTTTGGAGAAAGTTTTCGCTTACCCAAAACAACATATAATCTCACTGATGCCTTGTTATCGTAGCAGTTAGGAACTCATTAAGAAAAGCCTAGTAAAATATCATAACTTTTCGATTTGGTACAAGTGCTTGGACTGCTACTATCAGAGAAAGTATCAGGCGATGAGTTTCCATTATGCCAAGAATATAGTCTATTGCTCTTGTTTGAGATGTTTTGAATACTCGAGTTTGTTCTTCATCAGAATCCGTGTTCGATAGATTATCTGGCAAATCAATATTTTGTAAAGGCTCTGGTATTTCTTGAATTATACAATTTATAGACTGCGATCCACTTCTCTCTGATTTATAAACACTGTACTTTCAAATTTCATCACAGTTTTCTAAAACTTCCATTGCAGCCTTTTGCTCTGCTTCTTTAATATTTGGCCTTCACCATATGCTAGTATACGACCACCCAAAGATAACCTTACCTTAGATAGTAAGCTAGAATTAAGCGTTTTGTAGCTTAATCTTTGACCTACCTTGTTAGATTGAAAAATATTAGCTAGTGCATTTTTAGTAGTTCTATTTAATGACTTCTTCAACACCTCAAGTTCTACAGCTTCTAAATATTCTTCTGAAAGTTATTCTATCCAATGGGAGATATCCTTAAATTCATTAGAGAATCTATAAACCACGAGTGACTCTAGATATGCTCCAAAACAAACTGCATAGTGTTTAGAAAATGTGTCTTTGGCTTTGTGATATTTCTTGGAATGTTTTCTTTTAGTCTCTCTTTAAATCCAAGTTTCCCAGAGATCTCTTCCAGATTACCATTATTAACAATTAAATTTCAATTCAGTTAGCGGACCTTCACTTGCGCTTGACTATTTTTGATAGATGATATACGTTACAAAGGTACCTGACTACCTATCATCCAAAAATTCTAACGCTCGCTAGAAATCGCCACCTTTTGTGTATCTGATAAATTGTCATTCATGTTCATATAAAATTTATGAATAAAGGCTAAATTTTCTAAAAGTAGCTTCGAAATTACAGGATATGTTGTACATGAATCAACTGGACTAGAATCGCTTTTAAATCTATAATCATCAAAAATAGACTCAATCTCAACTCACTTTCTAATGATTCTCAAATAACTAGCCATATACATTGACGGACTAGTAGTAATCGCATCATCTAAGTCACTTCCTTTTTTATACATTCTTGTAATTGCACTCATGCATTTTGAAGTTTATAAAACGTTGTTTAAATTAGATGTACCTTTCTATGTATATGAACTATCTATTATAATTGTTGGTTCATTAACAATCTTACAACATAATTGAATTGAATGATATGACTATCCAAAAGAATAAGAAGCATTACAAAAGTGTGTTTTAAAAACAATAAGAGTCGACATATATTTTTTGAGATTTATTTTCAATTTTTTGTTTTGCCGAACACTGTTTTATTTTGAAAACGCGTTGCATTCATGGTAAGACAAATTAGAAACTGAGGAAAGGTCATAATCACATACCTGATAATACTTTATAGAAAACAATTGAGAACTGTAAATTATATCAGAGTTACCCATTGATCAAATTAAAAGATTGATCAAATTAAAAGATTGATTAAATTAAAAGATCGATCATTACTCGCATAATAACGAACATGACATCCTATTTTTTTGTAAAATTTCTATCAAGCGATGATGAAACATAAAAAGACAAAATGGTATGAACAAAATGGTATGAACAAAATGAAATATAATCCAAATAAACGACAGAATAATTTATATTTGAAGAAGGTTCTTAGATACTATATTAATAGAGTAACCATTTTTTGTTAAAGCTCAGAGTGGGTATCCTATACCTCCGTTAAAGAGATTACTGATGCTAGGGTGTGTAAATAACTTATTAGTCCCGCGTTATTGAGAAAAGGAAAATATGAAACAAAGCTCTAAATCAAGAGGTTATAAAGATCAAGAATACTATTTATAGATATCATTCGTTGACTTTTATTTTCATTCAGAGTCTAAATGATTTAATAGTTAACTATAGTTCATATTTCCTTTGCAATTTTTCGTATCAATTATAGATGTGATTCAGTTTTTTTCACTGCAATGCAAATAATCCAACACATTATTAATTAAGGTACTAATAGTTATTCTATACCAACAAGCAGTCATTTTATGGCTATCAATTACTGTATCCATCCGACCTTGTGCTTTATCAAGTAGTTCTGTGAATTATTAACCAAATAAAGATAAACTGTTTTAAACTATTACCGGATATATATGTATATGGGAGGAAATGATGTTGCTATTTTAAGATAGCAACGAAGAAAGATTACGTATCATTAGCTACTAATATTCAAGCTTGATATTTCCGAAAATATTCCATTCCATCTTTACACACACAGCCTTGATTAGAATCAATATATAGCTGTCTTCAAAAGCTTCATGATTTCTGGATACCAGTTGCTTTAATTTTTAGTGCTTAATTTCAAATGAAGGCCTTGAGTTTAAAGGTTCAGTAATTTCTTAAGGAAAGAACAACTTTAGAAAGGGAGTGCCCTACTGATAATTCTAAAATGATATATATACTACCTGTAATTTCTTTTGATATTAAATTAATTATTTTTACGTAATCTAATTCTAACTCTGATAGGTTTTTGTTTTCATTTTTCATTTTCGTTTAAACTTGTTAATAATAAAGTCCTTATAATATCTGTAACTTTATATATCATAAGGAAATTTTACAAACGTTATATTAATTGTTGGATGTGGTTCCGGTTAGATACCAATATATTTTAGTAATATATTGTGTTTGAGTTTCAAAAATGAAAAAAAAATATACAATTTGCATTCATTAAGAAATAAATTATATTATAATTACTTTATGTTGTAGATATATCCAATATAGTATATAATCGCATCAATAAATTCAAACGGTGAAAGACAGAGTAAAGTTTAATAATCTAGACTTGATAATGTATACATATACTAAAAAACAACATTTTATAAATGGTGAATAGAATAGTTATTTGTACTGGAAAGCTAATGATTACAATAAATATTGTTATAACAGAGTGATATTATCTGAAACAAAAATTTATTAATAATAGAAGATACTTTGCTTATAATATTTTCTTACGAAATCGTTGATGTATGAAATATACAATTATCTTTAAAAAAACCAAGGAATCAGTCAGCTAATGTTTCTTTAGTTGTTAATGCTGGACTCCAGGTACCAAGCATGCAATTATTTTACACTATCTGACAACATGTAATAATATCCTGTTATTCCAACAAATTATTATGATAATTCTAATAGACAGTAATAATTTTATTCACTAATATTTTGGTTTGGCCACTTCATATTATTAAGGTTTAAAAATTCGTTTGACATATTTTTTACCTCCAACTTCAACGAGTTTATTCGTGAAGCTATGCTCTGGAATTTGAATTTATCTGAATAATATCGCTTATTTACTCCACTAGAATTATGATTTCCTTCTAATCTATTTTCAATTAATGATCCAGCGTTTTCAGATAACAAAACAGCCTTTTCTTCTGCGATTTCCAATGATCTTTCGAAATACTTTAAATTTTTTAAATATGTATCTTTAATATGCATGTAGCTTAATGAAGTATCTATTACTGATGGTATTTTGTTTGACAATCTAAAATTCTCAATACCCTCTGGTTGCAATGCATTATGTAAAGTAACCTCTTTCTGAGGGTTTGGTACATAGTTTTGACCACTTCTTACATATTCATTACAGGTGTAAGGAGTTGGTACCATACAAGTATTGTAATGGTTATTATTGCTAAACTCAGAGGCTTGCTTGAAGAGTTCATTGTTCTCAGAATTGAAATGAATTTTGGTGTAAACTTTTAAGGGAAGAAAGCCATCATTTGTATTACATCGAGACAACAATTTTTGATTGGAAAAAATAGCTTGTTCTTTTATATTCTGTTCATTCTGTCGCATTTGCTGTTGTGATAAACCTGGCATTGAAATACTTCCTGAACAATATTCTTCAACATGATGATTTGGGATGCTATAGTATGTATATGTTGCTGGGTGATATTGTAATTGGGGAATAGTCATATTTGGTAACTGTGGTAAAGGGTTTGTAAAACTTGGTTTTATTATTGGTTGTGGGTGTTGTTTAACTCCAGATTGAATTGCTAATTGAGAATTTGGGTCCATTTCTGTCGGAGTTTCAAGATGATTAACATTCCGAAGTCCAATATCATTGGTATCCTTTATTAATCTACTTGAATCCAAATTTTGAGTTAAATTGCTCCCTAATTTTGGTAACATAGTTGGTGACGAAACATTTGACAATAAACTATCGTTGCAATCTAAGTTTACTTTGTGAACTTTCTTTGTAATAGGAACTTTAAATTTAACCGACACTAGTTGTAAATTACTTTCACTCCTGCTGACTTTGGTTACATTTGGGTTTTTCCTCTTAAGTTTTTGCAGCGTTAATCGGTTAGCAGTTTTAAAAAAATAATTAGAGGGATGAATAAATCCCCATGTAATACTTTCTCTTTCTATTGGTTCTGAATCTTCACTGTAAGTTTCCTGATTATCATTTGTATATGAAGGTGAAACTTTGTGGAACCCATACATATGTAATTGCCTAACAAAACTATTAACATTACCATGCTTAAAAAATCTTTTTAAAACTAGAGCACTAAACTGAGGATTATATGGCTTAAATTCAAACAGTTTTTCATTGTGTGAAGACCATTTTATTATACTATTTAAATCAGGCCGGCTTAAAATAAAATGAAGCTTCATAATAAAACTTGACTCTAGCATTTTATCAATTTATTTGTTAGAATCTTGGCTGAATGATATCAAATTATTTGTTGGAATATATGCCTAAATAATATCATCAATACGGTTGGTATCGCCAGAGAAGATAAAGGTTAAATCAATACAAATTGGTAATGTATCTTAATTTTTCTTAACAATCGATAATGATTTTATAAAACCGAAACTTAATAGAAAATGCATGAGATATACATTTTAATTGAAAAAGAAGTGTTAGTACAATATGAGTTAGCATAAATATAAAATAAAAATACTTGCATTGATTTTATGGTATTTACTACATATATAGAAGAAACAGAAGTTTGACTGCATTCTTAGAATAAAAAAATTTCGACTAGATTCGAGGTGTTACCTTTTTTCTGTTTTGTTCTTTCTTCTTGTTCAATTTTTTTTAAATAATTATTCTTGGTTTAAATTTCTTACATGTAGTAGGGTATACTTTTCTTCGTTTTTTTCTTCGTTTTTTTCTTCATTTTTTTCTTCGCTATTCCCACCGGCATCGTATTAGGTAATCTCTTTGTTTTTTTCAATTTTTTTGTTGTCCCGCTTTTTCGCCTTTATTGTCGCACCCGAAATTTCTTTGTTTTGATTCGATCTCTGTTTACACGCAAGATTTTCTTTTTCCATTTTTTCCATTTTTCTATTTTTTCCATTTTTTCTGTTGTTACTTAGCTAACTGTTGCTTTATCAACCGATAACCCAAGGTTTATATATTAACCAAGAAATAATATAATGATTCATTAATATTAAAATCAAACCAAAAAGCAAAATGGATTTATTTTATTTGGTTAGAGGTTTATAGCTGCATGTCCATATACACCTTATTATTGCAAATTAGGAGTTGAATCAACGACTGGTACATTTAGGGTTTCTACAAAGATATGAATATTCTAAGAGAATAGTGATAAAGTTTGTTAAATGTACAAAATGCTAGAACACTATGAAACCCTATTAAATATCTTGAGAAATAACAATTTTTGAAATATTCTAACTGCTACACACACTATTTTAACTACATTTTCAATATGCCATCTGAAGGTAAAATAAAACATTCTGAAAATTGCTTTCATTTAATCAATTATGATGGATTAAGGAATATTTAATTTATTTATGAATTATATCTTCCCTTCTTACATATCTTTTATCTTTTATTGTTCTTTAGTTTCATGCAAAGGAAAAAAGACATTTAAAATTTAAATCAATGATATCATACAAAAAAGAATATATAATATTTGCAACAAAGACAAGCATCACTACAATAAAAAAAGGAAATTAAAAAAGAAAAAGGAAAAAGGTATAGCCGTCACTATTTGGGCAATATAACAATAGTATTACAGTTTATCCTTGCTATTTGGAAAATTATAATTAAAGATGATATATGAAATATACTGATATATATATATTAAATGGCTCATTAATTAGACTTTTATTACTGGTTACAGAATTTTTGTTAACCAAGTAATATACTAATCCTAGTGTAGCCGATATTCGTTTGTATTATAACAACCTAAAGAGCACACATGGTTTTGTTATTATGCCATAGAACCATACAGAAATAAAAATTATGATTCATAAACCCTTTCCATCACTACCATATATCGAAACAACACTAATAGCCTCAACCCAAGATATTTAATAGGTACTTATTGGTTTTGGAATAGTAATAGGCTAATATATTTGAGTAGATGCAGAACTTTCTTTACCAACAGTGATTCTCAAGTTACTAAGAATATTAGAAGTTTTGTCACCACCACCACCTTTCATGTAGGATACAGTACCTGGACCTTGAATGTTTGTTGAAGTTGGAACTACAGTTGCAACAACATAAATTGTTTCTGTTGTAGCAATATCACATTTACCATTGTATATGTTGATAGCAGTAGAACGAGTTGTTAATATTTTCCTACTTTTTACAGTAAAAGTAGTCGTGTCAGTCTCAAAATACATATTCTTAATAGGGATAAAAGACATCTTTATAATTTGGTTTAGCAATAACATTATTATTTAGAAGTTTAAATGTTAATTATAATTGCCTCTCAATGTTGGTATGTAAAAACACAACTCAAATTGGGTATACTTACCCCATTACCTCATATATTTTAACCCTTTGAAAACTTCTTTTTCACTAACTAGGCATATGCTTAGGAGATATACCAGTGAGTACTAGTGCTAAAATTCCATTAGTATTACAGCTAATAAAGGACCAAAGTATCCAATAAATTCAATTTTTGATTTACCAGTAGTTTGTAAACCAAATTTATAAGCACCACTCCTTGTACCAACAAAATAACATGTGGTGTGCAAAATAATATTTTTAAGTATATTTAGGATTAACACTGAAGATTCCATTTTTAGTTATAGGACCTGATATAAGAATGAAACGATTCTGAAATATAATTCTCGGGAAACTATTGATAAAATAAAGTCTTTGAAATAAGAAGAAGCTGATAGGTATAGTCTGGAAAACAATGAAAACATTTAATTCTGATCTCAGGAGAGCTTTACAAATATTTCTCTATGGCTGATTAAGGGTCAGAGTAGTAGGGATAGGTACTTCTTTTATATAAACTGCTAATATACCTGAGCTATTCTTAACGTGATATCTGAAACTCTCAGTTACTTTACTGAATGAACCGATAGGATAAAACTTGATATTTTCCAAATCTTGGTATTCACTTACAAACTTTTAATTGGTAAAATTAATTATTAACCCATATCTATTGTATATAATATTTTGTAGTTGTTACATTATTTCCAACCTGGCTAAGTGAAGTTCTTTACCCGACAACTCCGAAATAACCAGCTGTAACTAGTAGAAACATAGATTCACCACTCTTGGAGAATAAAGTAACCATTATATTTTAAAATTATATTTAAAAGTGTAACATTAAAATTATTAGGGGTCTTAAGCACATTAATGGTGCTGAATTAAACCATTCTGTAATATAAATTTCTGAGAATTATAATCAGACAGCAAGAATTATTTTAAATCAAATTAGATCATTTCATTTCATGCTCATGGTATTAATGAAGATCTGAATATGAAACCAGGAAAAAATAAATCCTGTACACTTATGAAGCTGGTATTGGAGCCACTAAAAACTTTAATTAAGGTATCAGTAAGTCCTATACATTGAAATTGTTCAGTTTAATATACGATTATTATATACTTTGCTAAAAACCAGAACAAGGAGAAGTATAGAAGTACAAGGACACATTCATTGGTGTTTGTCGTGGATTGAACTAACACAATTACTTTTGGACAACTTGAAACAGTCAGAGAACCTGGTGTTATATTTAAATATTATATTTTGTTTTATTTTCCGGCTCTTTAGTATTTCATTTATATTAACTTTATTTTTTTTGAAAAAACATACCCATTACTGTATATAGAATACTTATTTTGATTATATAGAAAAAGAGCAACAGATAATTATATCAAGTCTATATATAATGTCTGTGCCACTAATAAATATAAAACCCCCTGAGTACAACGTCCAACCACTAATTCAACAATATATTATAATGTAATACTTCTATGAATGGTTATTATTCTGAATATTTATATATACTGAATAATTACTAATTCTTCTGGTTTCTTATAAATTGTATATAAGATATATAAATATATTGATGAATAACTTTGTTATATTCCTAAACATTATCCATCCTTTTATACTTTGAGGTCTTCTTCTAAATGAGGTCTTCTTCTAGAAGTTTCTACATCATTCTAATAGTTTCTACTTTTATAGTACACTCATTCTATGTATACACTTAAACCGTGGTATAAGCCTATATTTTCATAATCATTTTAGAACTTTCTAGAATAATCGTAATACCATTATAATCCTATATTAGGTCTCTATGTATTATTAGAGTTCCAGAAATTACTATATAAGATATAAACTTAATCCCATATATCTTTCCAAACCTCATTAATTTATATGAACTCTCTGTTTAACACCGTTTATAAGATGAGGCTTTAGTTATTTAATATTACTAGAGTAATATCTCGGAAAATTTAATCAATGATAATAATGGAGGCACCTGTGATAAGGAAAGGGAAAGGCTAATAATATTTTTTCTTGTAATACCGAAATATGTACTAAAAAGTTTGACGTTTTAGACCAATTAAAAAACGTATTTCTAAGCTTCTTTATTCGTATAGGAAGCCAAACAATATAAGAAAAGAATGTTATTATTAACTAAATTTTAACAACATTTAGGATACAGAATATTTTATTTTAAATAAGGCATTTTAATTCCTTCGAGTTTGCTGCCTCTTTTTGTTATACCTTGATCAAAGTAGAAGTTGGATGGAGCTTAACACTTTCTGTAGATCTCTAATTTAATACGACATTTAAATATACGGTTATTGTTCATTTTTAGTTATGCATATAGGTAAATACCATGCTATTCAACATAAATTGTAACAATATGTTAACACAAAAGGAAAGCTTGTCATGGCCTTTTGTTATACAAATCTAGCCAGAACTGCTCTTCTGAAAAATTTACCTAATATTTTCCAAATTAGGTGAATTATGGCAAAATATTTGATTATTTTAAGTTCATGGGAAGTATTTTAAACATTAAGCTGTTGTCTCTATTATAGAAAATAATAGTATTAGTTTCGCACGAGAAGCAAAATATTAACACAATGTAATCCAATATAATGAGAGAATGTATTTATATAGAAAAATTGTTGGGGAACAATTTGCTTGCAAAGTTTAAAGTGCATTAATTAAAAATTATGTAAACGTAAATACGAACTTTATGAAAAATTTGACTTACCATTCTTCGAAGCTGGTTATTAATTCGAAGTTATTGAGATTAAAATTTTAATAAAACAGTTATTGAACATAGAAACTTGCCCCACTATAATCAAAAAATTTGAAGAACCAGGATTCTTCCCCCCCCCCCCC
>JAJLYB010000197.1:0-11195 GCA_030674245.1 Jamesozyma piceae
AGTTAATTGTTTGTAGTCAAACATTGATTTCCTTATATGAACACTCGTGTCGTTCATAACTTTCTATATGCTATTGTTTTATTTTCGTGTTTCGTTTTCAATCGCGTTCGTGGTTGTTAGTAACCCTCGTATTAAACTTGATATCCTATAAATCACCCATATTATATTCATAGTACCATATAATCTCCGTTTCAGCACTAACTGCTGGAATATTAACCAACAATAAGTTAATATTACAAGATTAAGGTAAAATAAGCAATATTTCGAATCTTCAGTTCATCTGTTTAACAGCATTTACACTCATTTAGTTTTTCATTTAGTTTTTCACAAGTTCGCGCGTGGTAAAAACAAAACAAGAAAATTATGAGAAACAGAAAAGAATAAATACATTAAATAGGGATACATATTATATAAAGTTTATAGCTTAAAAACACCAATCCAGTTATACTATAATAATGTATAGTTCTAAGTCTTTATTATCAACAGCTAATCAGTACTAACACTAAAGATAATAAACATCAGCGCAATACCAGCCTTGAGAACTTATTATAGATTCTAGAAGAGACGTCCAAAAGAATATATTCTAATTTGCTTCTATGGCCAAGTTGGTAAGGCGCCACACTAGTAATGTGGAGATCGTCGGTTCAACTCCGACTGGAAGCATTTTCTATTTTTCCGGTTAAATTCATTACACACTACAATACGCTTAAAATTATTTTATTATATATAATCTATTTTACTTATGTATTGATATACTCAAGTTGTGGCCTCTTTTAACATTTTAGGTATTAAGAATGTATGTACACCTTTATAACTATTCATTAAACCCGTCAAATGACATAAGGCAGCAACAACAACTAAGACATGAAATATTTGGTGCGAATGCCCTAAAATATCGTATTTTCCAGGAGTATGTACTTCAGGAAATCTGATACCATATAAGAAAGCTCCAAATATATAAAAGAATCCCTCCAATATTACCCATTTTAACTGAACCCTAGTCCATACTTCATGTGATCCATAAAAAACTAAACCTGCAAAAATTGGCAAAACAGCTGATAAGCCAAATGCAACAAATAAAGCTGCCCTATATGGTCTCCATTCTCTAGAGCGAAATCTATCTTCTAACGAAACTACTGCACACGCGAATCCAAAAAGTAATGTTATTGTAGAAAATGTATAAAACATAAATGAACTGTCATAAAACCCATAGTATAATATACTTATCATAGACGTGGAAATAAGCACCACGATACCTAAATAATCAAGCTTATTTCCCAATGTAGCTACTTTTAATGAGTGACACTTGAAACAGTGAAATATACTACTGAGAATTAAACAAGTGAAGGCGCCTAGAAAAAACAGATCAATGAATATATAGTCAATTAGGGTGGTAGTCTCGTATTTTACAACTAAGTATTTGTTGAATAATAAAGTAACTAAAAATATAGTGGCAGGAATTAAATGAGAATATATATTAATAGTTTCATTATGAATATAAAACAAACTATTAATACAATCACTAAAACTGTTCGTTTCTTTGACATATCCTTTATGAATAAATTCATTGTCTTTTTGCCAGTTAGGAATCTCTTCCCACGTATAAAGCCTCTTTTTTACCTTGACTTTTTTTAACGATCCACCATTTGCTGACTTACATTCCTCAGTGGTTGTTGAAACGACTGAAACCCCTATTGGTCTCTTTTGAACCTCTGAAGACATCTAGAATTATATATATATTCTTTTTCCAATTTGAATTACTCGAACCAAACAAAGTAGTTTCAGGTTACTTACTTTATATATGAGATAATGGCTACAAGTGAGTTGAATTATGATGGAAACCATGCAGTGATTTCTCAACAAAAATTTAGTTAACTTTAAACTTAAATTATATAATTCACTCTCAACAAATCTAAATCCGTTTCCGGAAAAATATTAAAGCCGCTCTTGAAAAAAAAATATCATTGGATCTGAACTATAGATTTGTTGACGTAAGGTAGGAATTGTTATAGTAGTGTTAAGAGACATATTTATTCAGTGAAGAGAATTATATTGTTAATGTCTAACCTCTTCCTTATTGAGTATAATAAGAGAGAAGGGTATAGAACCTACATAGATATATATTAAATATACATTCCAATATATGTAGAAATAGGGAGTGTTCGGTTACTAGTTAACATCGGTTATCACTGACTAACTGTGGTTGGTAACCCATTTAAAATATTAGTCTAAAATGAATTCGAACCTTTCGTAATACCTCATACTATATACCCCTAGTTTATATCTTGAAAATCAAATTTCACAGCTTATCTAAAATTACTATAAGTAATGGCACTTTAAATATTTTTAGACAGAATTTATATTAAAATTTCGAATTTACTATTAATAAGTTGAAGAATTTAAATATCTAACATTGCCACGTAAAGTACCAAAATCTGCTTTATTCGACACTAACATAAATTAATCATACCTATTAATTGATTATGATAAAGACTTAGAGCTACATATTGTTATAGTATAACTGAATTGGTATTTTTAATTTATAAACTTTATACAATATGTATCTTTATTTAATGTATATATTCTATTCTATTTCTCTTAATTTTCTTCTTTCGTTTTTTACCACGCGTGAACTTGTGAAAAACTAAATGAGTAGTCTTTAATAGAAAACTGATGATACCAAATAGTGCTTATTCTGCCTTATCTTAGTTATATTGATTTATTATCAGTTAATATTACAGCAAATCCTTTCAATATTTAATAGCAATATTTTTTAAAACTCTAAATTGTGTATTCTCTCATAAACTAAGTTTTTTAATATTAAACAAGATTTATAGTCTGAGTGACATTTATTTTATAATGCTCGCGCAAGGTTGAAATTGAAATCGTGGTATTAAGGGATATATCTATACACAGACACGAGTAGTATTAGTACTATCCAGTTTCCTTCTTATTTAAGTATAATTAAAGTAAAACGTATAAAACTTATATATTATATATTTTATATTAATTCACTTTTCATATAATTTAAAACAAAGAACATCTTGTTCTTTGATCCGAGTTAAAGATAGTTACTCACTAATTATACTGTTAAATACCAGCCATTTAATAAGATCAGGTAGTTGTTAAAGAGGACTGGTTAACAATTATATTTTAATTATTGTTTATTAGATGTTGGAATGTATATTTAATATATAACTATGTAAGTTTTATATTCAATAAGAAAGAGACTAGACATTAACAATATAATTCACTTCACTGAACAAATATGTTTCCTAACTTTACTATAACAATTTCAACTTTACGTCAACACAATTAATAAATATAGTTTTTGTTAAAAATAGTTCGGTAAGCGTAAACAAACTATTAAATAAATATATTATTAAAAATAAAATAAGTTTTAAATATTCACGTGACAAAAAAGTAATTATTTTTGACGTAAGGTTGGAATTGTTATAGTAGAATTAGGAGATATACTTGTTCAGTGAAGAGAATTGTATTATTTTTGTCTAGACTCTTACTTATTGAATATAAAAAGAGAGAAGCATAGAACCTAAATAGTAATATATTAAATATACATTCCAATATATGTAGAAATAGGGAGTGTTTGGTTACTAGTTAACATCGGTTATCACTGACTAACTGTGGTTGGTAACCCATCAGCTCCTTGGGCTAATTATCCAGTTGTTCTTATAGATTACCCTATTGCAACACAACTACATAATTGAATATCTTAGGTGACTAGTTAACAACAGACATAAGCCGCTACTAACTGGTTACAAACAACTAAATGTTGTTTGTCATGAGTCATATATTGGAATGTATATTTAATATATTACTATTTAGGTTCTATGCTTCTCTCTTTTTATATTCAATAAGTAAGAGTCTAGACAAAAATAATACAATTCTCTTCACTGAACAAGTATATCTCCTAATTCTACTATAACAATTTATACCTTAGCCCAACAAATTCCAAGTCAATACAATTAAAACATGAAATTTTATCTGATATTTAGGATGCTATTAAGATATATTAATTCATTTATGTAATTCCATTTTAATATTGATTCTGAAAAATCTGTTATAATTATAACTGGTATACTGCATGGCCAGGCCGAGGGGGACTCAATTTGTAACCTAGTTTTCATAAGAAAACTAGGTTAATAATTTTACCGTTTATTTATAATTATATAGAAAACATAAGGTTCTTCTTTGTACAATTAAAATAATGCCATCTAACAATATACTCACCCTTGTAATAGAAAAATGAATTATATATATCTTTAATTGATTAAAAAGTTTGCCAGCCTATATGCATCAACTAGGTTATATATTTATTTTTTGTATTAATCAAGATATTATATTTTTAGAAGCATCAAACGGAGTAATTTCGACATAATACACAAATAATATTACTATTAAACTTATGTTCGTTGTATAAAATAATAACGTCTTTTTCCTTATTTTGGCACATTTTTTGAATGGCACACCAATGCTAAGTCTCGCGATATTTGGGCATCGCTCGGAGGAGATGTGAAAATTTTTCCTGAAGCATAATTATTGATTTTGTTATTAAAATAAAATTTTATTGTATAACGATGACCAGTACATTATACAGTAAGTGAAGTATAACAGAGAAAGAGAATTTAAGAACCATAACGAAAATAAAATATGGTTCCAGAAGAAAAAAAAGAATTACTAGCAAATGTTGTAAATACTGTCAGAGCTACGTCTGCATTAGCTGCTCAGGATGTTGAATTCTATCGTAGTTTAGATAAAGATGTATCTGAATCGTTAAATGAGGTTACCAATGAAATAGTTGATATGATTAATTCAGTATTGTTAAGTATTGATGAAAATAACGAACCTCTAGAGGGTGGTAAGGAACAATTTAAAGACTCGTGGAAAGATATTAGTAACGTTGTTGATAATCTATTTGAGAAATCAGATAGATCATTAGACATTCTTAATAAAGGATCTCAATCCCAATCCAATGGCACCAACATGCAATATTTAGATGATGTTAATGATAGAACAGCAACTTCTGGTAAAAGAATCTCAAAACCACAATTAAACTTTTCGAAGCCTATTGATAATAGTGAAAGCCATCCATTTATTCCGCTGTTACAAACAAAACCACATGCATTAAAATCATTAGAGGAATGCTTGAAAATTTTACCAGAAGGTGAAAATATTCCTTCCCATTATCCTCAGCCATATGCATATGAAATTGATAATCAAGATTATAACGAAAATGTTTTGCAAATTAGAGAACCAGTTGGACCTATATCATGGACTGATACTGAAGCAGTTTGGGTTGATAATGTTGCATCCTTGCAAAGTATGTTAAAGGAGTTAAAAAAATTTACAGAACTTGCTATTGATTTAGAACACCATGATTATAGAAGTTATTATGGTATTGTTTGTTTGATGCAAATTAGTACTAGAGAAAAGGATTATCTTGTTGATACCATTTCCTTGAGGGAAGAACTACATATTTTAAATGAAGTTTTCACTGATCCAATGATCATCAAGGTTTTGCATGGTGCATTTATGGATATTATTTGGCTTCAAAGAGATTTAGGTTTATATATTGTTAGTCTTTTCGATACATATCATGCTTCCAGGGCTCTTGGATTTCCAAGACATGGTTTGGCATATTTATTGGAAAGATTTGCCAAATTTAAAACATCAAAGAAATATCAACTAGCCGATTGGAGGATAAGGCCGTTAAGCCACGCTATGAATGCTTATGCTAGGGCAGATACACATTTCTTATTGAATATATATGATCAGCTAAGAAATAAATTAATCGAAAGTGATAAACTTTCCGGTGTCTTAAATGAATCTAGAAATGTTGCGAAGAGAAGGTTTGAATATTCGACATTTAGACCAAGGATAGCTGCTCCTTCTGTTTATTCACCAATTGAAAAAGAGGATCCATGGAAAATCATGATGTATCAATATAATATACCTGCCGAAAAGGGGGAGTTATTAAAAGAGCTTTATTATTGGAGAGATACAATTGCTAGAAGAGATGACGAATCACCAAGATATGTAATGCCTAATCAATTGATTATATCTTTGGTTGCATATACTCCAATAGATCCTATTGGTGTTGTTTCAGTAAATAGTATGGTTACTGATTATGTAAGATCAAATTCAAAGGTTATTGCAAATTTAATTAAGAAATGTTTGACTAAAATAAAGGAAAATGGAAATTATATCAATAGTGTGGTTGAACAAAATGAAAACAGTATTAGTGGTTATAGTGGTGATATGATAAATAAACTTACGATATCTCAAATTAATAATATTGGATTAAAATTTTCTAAAATTGCTAATCAATTTAATTTGCCTGTCAGAACAGATACTAGAAAATTAAAGCAATCTATATTTTTTGGAAAAATTGATAGTGATAGTATAAATGGAGTTATTGAGTATGAGCAAAATGGTAAGAAGCATCAAGTCACTAAAGATTTGCTAAATAAGCGTGCTAGCCAGTATATTGAACAAATCGAAACATTAAGGAATGTGGAGTATGAAATTCCAATTCCTGAAGGGTCTATAAAGAGTAAGGATATAACTAATGATATGGTTACTGAACAAATTAAAGAAGATAATATCAAGCCTGAAACACTCGAAATTAGTGCACCAAGTGAGGATTTGAATGAAATTATTGTTTTGAAAAAAGTCAATAGAAATAATAACAATAATAAAAAGAAGAGAGAGGTTGGTTCAGATACTCCTAAAGAAATTATTGATTATAGTAAAACTGATAAGATTCTATCTAATGATAATAGACGAAAGAATAAGAGAAATAATGGAGATCCAAAGAAGCGTAAATTTGATCCATTTTCTGAGATACATGAGGGGCCAAAATCTGTCAAGAAGAGAAAAGGTGGTACTAGAGGTAAAAATGTATCATTTAAAAGATAGTTTATTTGATTGGTATGCACCTTATATAAACATCAAAAATTATTTTTCAGTACGCATATATATATACATAGTCAAAATGATATATTAAATTATTATAATATATATACATATATTCAGAACTTGCAAAAAATATATTAAAGAATATATTTGTATATATGGTTGTGTGTATGTATGTGTAAGTGTTGTACAACAAACAATAGGGCGTATTTGCTACAGAGTTAGGTTGAGTGGAGTGAAATGAAGTCGAGTTGGGCTGAGTTGAACCGAGCAGTGTAGACCAAAAATACTGCGGATATAATGGTGTGAAATTAACAACTACAAGAATTTGCATCAGTATCTAATTGGATGTTTATAGCATCATTAAAATCTTCTTCGAAGGCATCTGCATCGTTTTGATTTTGCTGCAAAGCACTACGTGCTATTTCTTCAAATGCAGTGTCTACGTTCACTGCGCTCTTTGCACTTGTAAAGAATATAGGTATATTACCTAAGGATTTAGCTAGTTCTTGAGCAGTCTTTGTATTTATTACCTTTTTTGAATCCTCAGAATCAATTTTATTACCTAGTATAACAAATGGGAAAGTATCTGGGGATGACACATTTGCATGAACTAAAAATTCATCTCTCCAGGATTTGATATTTTCGAATGATTTTGTGTTTGTTACATCATAAACTAAAACACAACAGTCTGCACCTCTATAAAAAGCTACACCTAATGATTGAAAACGTTCTTGACCTGCAGTATCCCAGACTTGCATGGTTGCAACTTTATCGTCATCTACATTTACTTCTTTTGTTAAGAAGTCTGCACCGATAGTTGCTTTATATTGTTGAGAATATTTATCATTAACATAACGATGCATTAATGATGTTTTACCTACACCAGAATCCCCTAAAATAATAACTTTTAAAATATTTTTCTTTCTTGTAGACATTATTTGGTGTGCGTAGATGTATATGTGTATGATTATATCTTAGTATATCACAGTCTAAACTTATATTATTGATTGCTTTTCTTATCCCAATGACACTAGTTTCACTATTTCAACAAGCTAAGTAATTTCAATTCAATTAGATAACTTAGATGTTTCTAACTTACTGTCATTATTGGCAGCTCACACATATGTATCTCAATTTAGAGTCTTCCTCCCTTCCTTCTTTTCCTTATTTTAATTTCACGTTGCGATAAAAATTCTGGGTTTTCCAAATTAATTTTTTTGTTGATTTTGCGAACAATGTTACCCGGATGTTCCTCTCTGTAAAGACTATATAGTAAAGTAGTGATTAGATAATGATTATATAATGATTGATTAATATCGGTAGTGTTTGATCCTTCATGTGGTGTCTTATATTGATTTACTTGATTTGATTTGATAGGCGATAGAGTTCAATAGCTTGGTGAAGATATATGATGGCGGTGTTTGGATATGCAAGTAAAAGAGATTTACACACTCACACACCCTTAATAATGCATTACATAATATAAGAATACACAATTCATATTCAGATCAATCCAGTAAGATTGTTCAAACATTACAAATACAGGATATAAAGGCAAGACACTTTCGCATAAAACTTACTTGAACCAAAATTCCATTCCTTTTAACTTCTCCATAATAAATCATCTTGTTAGTAATTTATTACAAAGCGAAAAAAGTAAATAAAAAAAATACAAAGAAATTACTAAATTTGATAAATTTAACGATGAGTACTACTGAAGCTATTGCGAAAACTCCAGTGAGAGATACTAAGAATAAAAATGAAAACATATATAAATCAGGAAAATACAAGATAGTTGGTTTGTTAGTGCTGGTTGTCTGTTTTATTTTGCAACGTAGTTATCTATCATCAAGTAGAGTACCAACTACAAATATAAACTCAAACTCAAACTCAAACTCAGACACAGACACAGACATGAGCATGAAAAATATCTTCCTTAAAAATTTAAAAAGCCGTTCTATTATAAACTCATTTACAGCAAATGAACAATCTGAAGGTATGGGCGCAACAGTTAGAAGATCTATTGGTGTACTAAAACAAAGAAGATTCTCACCATTCCTAATGCTTGATGATTTCACAGTAGCGCCTCCAAATGGTTTCCCAGACCATCCACATCACGGTCAAGAAACAATCACATATGTTCTTAATGGGATGGTAGCTCATGAAGATTTCACAGGTTCAAAAGGGGTTTTGAATCCAGGTGATTTACAATTCATGACGGCTGGTAAAGGTATTGTACACTCTGAGATTCCTGTAACATTGGATAGTGGTGAAGCTTGCAAAGGTTTACAGCTATGGGTAGATTTACCAAAGGATTTAAAAAACTGTGAACCAAGGTATAGAGATTTAAGAAAAGATGAAATTCCAATTGCAAAGCCAAATGAAAATTTAACTGTCAAAGTTATTAGTGGAAAATCCTATGGTGTAGAATCTCTTAAAGAGTTGGCATATACTCCAGTTCATTTCTACGACTATCTCATTAACAAAAGAGGCACAGAATTTGTTCAAGAATTTCCAAAAGATTTTAATGTTTTCTTGTATATCCTAAAGGGTTCAGTTATTATCAACGATAAAGTATTCAAAGAACATTCAGCTGTATTCTTCGATACAGATGGTGATGTTGTTAGAGGTATTGCCGGATCTAATGATACTCAGTTTGGTCTAATAGGTGGTCAAATATTGGATCAACCAGTAGTTCAATATGGTCCATTTGTCGAAACTGATAAAGAAAAGTTACAACAAGTTTTTGAAAATTATAGAGAAGGAAAAAATGGATTTGAAGGAGCTGCAAATTGGAGATCTGGTATTGCTAATGGTGTCTCAGAGGAAGAAGCAAAAGAATTAAATAAACTTTAAATTTACACATTTTTGATTTTTGAGCTTTCTATTTAGTTTTTTATATATTTGTGTATTTAAATAAATTTTATATTCCATCAAATTATTTCACATTCTTTTTTTTTTAAATAAATTAATATTTTGTGTTCCAAATACTTGATGTTGAGATATTTGTTGAGATATTACCTTAACAATATATAATAAGACGGCTCTTAATGTAGGAACCGTATAAGATAAGAAAACAAGATAAGGCGATAAGGCTTTAGGATATATAAGAGTTTATATTAATATCCATATGTAGAATAACTATTTTAATTATATACAAAAAGAGTAACAGATAATTATATCAAGTCTATATATAATGTCTGTGCCACTAATAAATATAAAACCCCCTGAGTACAACGTCCAACCACTACTTCAACAATATTACCCTAACAATATATAATGTCCGTGCTACTAATAAATATAAAAACTTTTGAATACAATATCCAACTACTAATTCAACAATAAAAAATCAGAAGAATTAATTATTATTCAGTATACAGACATATTCAGAATAATAACATTCATAGAAGTATTACATTATAATAAATTAGTGTCGGATATAAAAAATAAGTGTCGGATATAAAAAATACTTTTCAGTAGATTCCTTTTCCTATAATCTATTTAGCTGATTGGATACTACTTTCCTTTTGTTAAATTCTTGAGTTTAATTGGTAGTTTTGTATTTTTTCTATCACAATCTTGTTCCAACTAAAATAAATTTCAAAAATGTTGTTACGGTATTTTCCGCATATAATGACAAGATACAAGGTTGTCATGGCAAATTACCGTATGTGATGACGTACGACAGAATATAACCTTTTACTAAGATGACTCAATTAGTGAAAATTTTTACATTGTTTGATTCAATGTCAAGCAATGGATATGAGGTAGGTACGCAAGGACGACAATGTAGTAGGTATCTCATTCCCAACAACTGTTATACGAAATAGTATCAATCGAAGTGGTAAACATATATTATATATTACTACTTTTATATATCTTAGGATAAAAGGAGTAGAGAACTATTTTAGAATTTATATAGAGTAAGATAACTTACATATATCATTCAATATGATCAAAAACCAAGAATCTTTAATCAATTCGGATTCAATCGAGTGTTCAAAAGAACAACAAATATGTATATAACTAACTAAGTATATAATATCTAACTATAATTCAGAATGGAAACGCAGAGAGTTCGTGCTGAGATGGAGATTATATGGTACTATCGTTCAGAGGCATACGCACTAATAGAAGATTGATTCTTAGTTGAAGGCATCATTATTGATTAGTGTATGTCGAAGTAAATTTAGGTTAGAAGAGGAAGTAAATATCTTTTACTACTTGTAATCTTTGTATAAAAGTTCGGTTTATTA
>JAJLYB010000198.1:0-11023 GCA_030674245.1 Jamesozyma piceae
TAAGTTAATTGTTTGTAGTCAAACATTGATTTCCTTATATGAACACTCGTGTCGTTCATAACTTTCTATATGCTATTGTTTTATTTTCGTGTTTCGTTTTCAATCGCGTTCGTGGTTGTTAGTAACCTTCGTATTAAACTTGATATCCTATAAACTACCCATATTATATTCATAGTACCATATAATCTCCGTTTCAGCAGTTATCTTACTCTATATAAATTCTAAAATAGTTCTCTACTCTTTTTATCCTAAGATATATAAAAGTAGTAATAATATATAATATATGTTTATCACTTCGATTGATACTATTTCATATAACAGTTGTTTGGAATGAGATACCTACTACATTGTCGTCCTTGCGTACCTACCTCGTATTCATTGCTTGACATTGAGTCAAACAATGTAAAAATTTTCACTAATTGAGTCATCTTAGTAAAAGGTTATATTTTGTCGTACGTCATCACATACGGTAATTTGCCATGACAACCTTGTATCTTGTCATTATATACGGGAAAATACCGTAACAACAATTACAGACTTAATAGAGCTCTAACATAAGGAATAAGTTACAAAAATTAAATAACTTAAAAAGAGACAACTCTTACAGATTTTTAACTAAAAGTATGCCATTTTAGTATAGTGGTTAGTACACATCGTTGTGGCCGATGAAACCCTGGTTCGATTCTAGGAAATGGCATTTATTTTTTAAATATTTTTGGAATTTTCCGTGTATAAACTTGTAATTTAACAATATAAGTTTAAAATTTGATATATATACGTTGCATTAATCAAAGCTTGGTAAGTAAATTTTTTTTTTCGTTGATACTCATTTTTTCCCACTTCCAAACTAAACAGTTGTTTCTCCACTCTGAAACAACAACGAAAATACTTAATAACTATCAAAGTTGAGCTTTGATTCATCTCATTTAATAATTTAGGTTAATTATGCTACAAAGAGAATTATATATATATATATATGGCGTTATATATATACATATACATATACATTTTTTTTCCTATATCACATTAGCTTATTTTTCAATAGCTTGTTTAACAGTAAATACATACGTCCCAGTTATAGGATCATAACTCTCGAACTTATTATTTTCTGTATCATTTTTTTGCAACTTTGCAATATGTCTTTTTACAAATGGGTTTTCAGGATCCTTAATTGGTTCCCTAGTAGCCTTATTCACTGGGAAGCAATTATAAATGGTTAGCCTACCACGAACATTGATCCCTTCGCCTTCAATTGGGACAGCTGATGAGCCAGGATATATTGAACAGGATTTTGGTTCAAATACAACAATAGTACCACATAATAAGTTTAATGGAACATTAGATAAATCAACAGGGTCTAGAAATTCAATTTTACCATATTCTTTGTGACCAATGACTAAGTTAGAAACTTTACGTAATTGCAACAATGACTTCTCTTTTAGCGTTTCGAGGGATGGACATACATAGTACCCATCTTCTAGGAATGTGATATCATCGTTCATGACTTTTGGCATTTGAACGAATTTTGGAGTGCTATTTTCTTGAGTCTTTAAATTAGTTTCTTCATTATTGTTTAATTTCAAAGAGGGTTTATTAATGCTTGGTGTTTCTTCAACATTATTGGTAAATGAAGATTCTTCGTTTATTTTATTGTCCGAATTTTCAATGCCGTGAGAAAACTTGATTTGCTTGATTGTATCTGTATTTGATTCATTGCTTTTATTGGAATCGATACTCTCATCAGTAATTGCCTTTTTCTTAATAACTAATGTCTTGAATGAATTCTTATCAGGATTGAATAATAACTTTACTGGAGTTGTTCCATTAATATGTTGCGCCAAATGTGATTGTCTGGCTGAATCCTTTTTATCTATAGAAGAATCGCCACTTTCATTATTACGGCTGTTATTTTTATTAGTATTGGGAAGGGTATATGTTCTACTAGACGCCACTTCCTTGGAAGTAAATAACGTTTTAGGTGTTAGTCTATAAGCTCTAGTCAAACTTGTATTATTTTTAGCGTCTGCGCTCAATTTCGTCACTGTAGCTTTTTTTGGTTTGGTAATTGAATCAGGAAGGGTAATCTTGGTGAATAAATTATTAGTTCCATTTGGATCATTACCATTGGATTGTGTTGTCATATTACTTTGCTGCATATTATTGTTTACTTGGTTTGACCCAAGTAAACCATTGGGCTGAGCAACATTATTGCCAAATAACCCACCAGTAGCTGCCGTTGTACTACCAAGCATTGAAGGTGCAGTACTAGCCAAGTTATTCCCAAATAATCCACCAGTTGTTGCTGTCGAATTAGTAGTAGCATTGGTAAGTGGTTTATTTCCGAATAACCCACCTGTAGTTGCAGTAGTCGAAGCAGTGCCAAAACCTGATCCTGCTGGTTTAGATCCAAACAATCCTCCTGTAGTGTTACCACCACCAAGAGTTGAAGTCATAGCACCTGCTGGTTTAGCTCCAAACAAACTGCCGGTGCTGCCACCGCCTACGGTGCCAGTATTGGTATTAGCGTTATTATTTCCAAATAATCCACCATTTATAGTATTACCTAATGTACTAGCGGCATTGCCGGTGTTATTACCGAATAGACTGCCTCCCACATTAGTAGTACCTGCTGGTTTTGCACCAAATAAACCGGTTGTTGTATTATTATTTTGTAAACGACCAGCGCCAAATCCATTTTGATTAGGCTGTGGACCAGTATTATTGCTACTACCAAATAAGCCACTACCTACAGAAGTGGTACCCACAGGCTTCGCACCTAAAAAGTTTCCAGGTTGCTGTTGCTGATTAGTGCCTAAAAGAGAACCATTTATTTGACCTTGATTGTTATTATTGGCATTGTTGGTGGCACCAAACAGCCCACTGCTAGTAGTGGGCTTGGAACCAAAAAGACCACCTTGCTGTTGCTGTTGATTATTGCTTTGACCAAATAAACCACCTTGTTGTTGCTGTTGCTGTTGGTTATTGTTTTGGCCAAATAATCCGCCTTGTTGTGGTATGTTGTTATTCTGGCCAAATAAACCACCTTGCTGTTGCTGTGTGTTGTTGTTTTGCCCAAAAAGTCCACCGGTAGTACCTTGTGTTTGATTATTTTGTTGGCCAAAGAGTCCACCAGTTGCTGATTTGTTACCAAACAAACTATTAGTGTTATTTTGTTGAGTGAAATTATTGCCTGCTTGGTTATTCTGCTGACCAAACAAACCACCAGCTTGTTGATTATTTTTTTGACCAAATGTGCTATTTGTTTGAGTATTTTGTTGGCCGAAAAGGCTAGTAGTCCCAGTACTCTGTTGTCCAAATCCACTATTTGATTGATTATTAAAACCAAAATTAGTTGTCCCTGGCTGCTTTCCAAAAAGACCTCCGGTAGTAGAAACATTATTATTATTAGTATTTGAAGACCCAAATAGACTAGTTTGTTGTGGTTGTTGGCCAAATGAACTCCCTAGTTGTTGAGAATTGTTATTATTGTTATTATTGTTACCAAACAGACCTGTTTGTTGATTTGTATTAGACATGGAACCAAAAGAATTACCTGAATTAGCACCAAATGCATTATTAGAAGTATTTTGTTGACTTCCAAATAGTCCACCGCTACCACCCGCAGTTGCACCACTTGCCTGCTGATTTTGAGCAAACATGCCTGTGTTTGTAGTGGTATTGGTATTGGCATTACCACCAAATAGTCCACCAGTTGATGGTTTGTTCATACCGAATGAAGTATTAGCAGCTGTATTACTACCAAATGCATTATTAGTGTTGGGATTGCTACCTAATGTGTTATTAGTGTTATTCATACCAAATGAATTCAAACCAGTATTATTTGCATTATTTGAATTTAACGAGCCAAAAGGTGAATTTTGTGTGGAATTTGAATTTTGTCCAAATAGACCACCTGACTGTTGGTTTAAATTGTTATTGTTGTTGTTATTATTAAACATGGAGTTACCAGTACCAGTGCTGCCATTCATATTATTGGTGTTATTATTTGTTGAAGAAAACCCACCAAAACCTGATTGTGCATTATTCATTGTAGTATTATTACCAAATGCAGTATTTGATTGCTGTTGTGCTCCAAAAGTATTGGGTCCTGCTCCAAATGATTGAGTAGTGTTCCCTCCTCCAAACATAGTTCGAGAGTTGTTAAACATATCTGATAGAATTTAAAATAGCTTTATTTTGATTTCACAGAAGTAATGGCATAAACTTCAAAAATGATCGATGTGAAGTAATACTGAAAAACAAAAGAAAAATGTCAATTCTATAATTTATCAAAATATATTATTTTCTTTTAGATTGCAGATGTAAGATGATGATCTTTACCAATGTGATCAATGCAAACCTATCATATCATCTTCATCGTTAAAATGTTGAAATGGCCTAACTGGATATTCAATGTTGTGACAAAAAAATTTGTTAGCATATCGTGTTGTACGTATATTATCATGTGACAATAAATTTATGAACTAACGAATAAAAGCATGTACAGACGTGAAGATAGCTTTATGTTATTAATAGAGATTCAGTCAACTTCAAACGTCTATAATTTATTATTCTTGTTGTGTAACTTCACCTGACACGGTATATTTTATACAAGTTCAATAGTAACTTATCCGTAATGCTTGAAGAAAAGCACCGATAAAATGGTTTGCTTTAGAAAAGAATTAAGTTAAACTAACTAATTATTTAAAAAAAGTATCTATAATGAAGACTATAATTATATATAGATAAACAATGACTAAGAATATGCTGAGATGTAATGGAATTGAATAGATCTATTCGCTTCGTGTCTTTAATGTCGGAGAAAATACAAAAAAGAGATGATGATATTAAAGGATGAATATTTTATTGAGTGTGTGGTAGAAGGATGGATGGGATCAAATCCTTGACTAAAGTCTACTAAACTGTTCTGTAATCCCTGCCATAAGAGTCCAAGTCTTTAAGGAGACTGGCTGTAAAGACCCGGTATTCAGATCCACCATTAAATCTTCTTGTTCTGTCTCTTCGTCATCTTCACCATCATCATTTTCATCGAAACTGTTGTTTGAGAATGAAATATATTGTAATGTGGTTTCAATTATTTTACTGGAATTGCTATTGCTAACAGTACTATTTTTATTATTATGAAATAGTGTAGTTTGAGGCCATTTGCTGTTTATTGAAGGTAAAGAAAGAGTTGACATAATGTAAATGTAGCGTAATAATAAGTTATGAATGATATGTTTGGTTGTATTGCTAATTTACCAAGTAAAAGTACAATATTCAAAAGGAATAAAAGACATGCTTATTCTAAAGAAGTTTAACGCAATTTATCTTTATATATATAAATATCTGAGCTGGATATGGCTACGCCTTGTATAAATTCTTGTTACACTCCCAGATGCAAGAGACAGGGAGAAAACAAGCAACAAAATTTCTGACATTTAACTCCAAAGTCATTCCATACCATTGAATGGGTAGTACATACATAGTCTCTTTGCATCTCAAAAACAGATGTAGTGATCTACTATTCCTCATGATGGTTCGCTTGCTGTTCTTCTCCTTCTGCCCTTCCTTCCTTCTTTATTGGATTCTATTTCATTTTTTTCACAAGGCAAAATGGAGCATATTATTTTTTCTCACCAAAAACAAACTAGAAAATTGTGTCAATGCGCAACAGACAAGAAACACTGCAAAAACGCGAACGGGATCCACAGTTGAGAACTGTGTGGTGGACCCACTACCCCTCACGAGAAACTGTGGCGGGTAGAGGGAACGGCAGAGTGGGACTTCTATGGTTACCCGCACTCTGGTCTCGAGCATAATAAACAGCGAAAAAAGAAAGTTTTGTCTTTTATTTTTGAATTCAACGCGTTTTCGATAGATGAAGCTCAGTGGGGTAGATCTGATTAGGCTATCAGGCAAACGCAGAGACGGAGTGTGCAAGCCCGGAGACTGATACTGCATTTATCCCCTTTTATGTCTGATAAGCCAAGATAGGATAGAAATAAAAAATAAAATAAGATAGGCATTTATACAGTGAGGTAATAATAATCAGGATGATAATTATTATAGTTAAGCTTAGTTTATTGATATTTTTTATTTGCTTTATTGTACAGTTATATTGTATTATGTTATATAGGAGCAGCTCATTGTTCATCTATATCTGAGGCTCAACAGAAATATCAGATAGTAGATCAAAAAGAAACAGATATGATAATGATACGTTAAGGAATTGTGCCACATATTTCTTAAATCAGGTGGTCCATAAGCGGGCAGTGTTATCAGCACCTGCTGAAAACAACCACGCCTCCCTCGGATGCCAGATAGCATCCAGGACACCAAGACTATTAACTAATTTATGACCAGTTAATTTCTTTAATGGCACAATTAATGGATTCTTCATCATATCATCATACACTGTATCGTGGAAAATATGCACAGAACCATCATCTGAAGCAGAACTAAACAAAGGTAGTTTCTTATGGAATGAGACATTTCTAACCGCCTTATCATGGTACCTTAATGTCTTGTATGGTGTACTGGCTAGATCCAAATCATGCCATAACACTCTCTTATCAAATGATGAGGCTATTAAGTTATCACCCCTTGGATGAATGTCAATACTAGATAACCAACGTGCACCTGGCAGCAACTTCTTAACCAATACTTGCTGTGACAAATCATATATTCTAATGTATCTTTGAGAACAAACAAATAATTGAGGCTTGAATGGATGGAATTTAGCATCCATAATAACACCCTTAGACTTCTTAAATGGGGACTGGGTTAAATGCTTAGATAATTGATGGATCAATACTGATGTGTTACCAGATTCAGGTTGAACGGTGACAAAATAATCACCCTTTCTATGCCACGATAATTTCTTAACTGTTTTCTTACAAGTAATTGTAATACATATATCTTTCTCCAATTGCTTTTGAGAAGGTTTATTCCATTGTGCAACAGCTTTCTTAACAGCAGCAGCAGCAGCAGTAGCAGAGCCTTCATTATCTTCATCTTCTTCATCACCATTAACAGCTAAATTAGATTTCCTAACAGAACCAAATGTATCAAAACCAAAACCATTTTCAATCTTAGTCTTACCATTATTTTCAATATCAAAACCAAATATTGGTGGAACAATCAAATGAATATTCTCACCAACTGTAATGGCAAGGATACCTGTACTCTTATCTGGGTTCCATTCAAGACAGTCGATATGGTCTTCGGTATCTTCTTCTGGGTCAATAAAACTCACCTTATAAACTTCTCTACCAGTTAAAATTTCCCAAATTCTGACGGTACCATCGTCTGAACCAGTAGCTAACCACAGACCAGATGGATCAATCGACAATGTACGTATCTTACCTTTATGTCCAGAGTAAACTGTTGAACAACGAATTGGGAACGGTCTCAAATCCTTTGGAGATGGTAATTCTGGTAACAAAGATTCTGGATCAATGTTTAATTTATTCTTACGAACACGAGGTGCTAAATACAAATCTAAAGATCTTTCAAACCTTTCTCTAATAGATTCATTGTAACCTGGTACTTTTCTCAATGAGGAGTATTTTTGTGGAACAAAATTTCTTTCTCTTTCACTGATCTCAGTATCTTCCCATTCCCTTTTCTCTTCAGGGTTTAATAAATACTCTTCTGGTGGATTATAACTCTCTTCATTGGTTGGTGGTGCTAATTTTGGTGCTCTTAATGTCATAACATGATCAATACTCTCAGGAGCATCTCCCCATAAATCAAATTGATAATTCTCATTCTTCTCTTTATCTCTGATCTCCTTCAATTGCTTTGGTGGAATGATACGTCCTTCTCTAATAGCCCTAACGATCTTCATAACTCTCTTAGCTTCGTTCTTAGATGGGACAAATCTTCTCTTTGGTTCTGGAATAGCAGTTAATGGCATGACTTCTTCATGTCTAGTAAACCAATCAATTAATGGCTCATATGGGTTAATACTATCATCAGTTTGCTCATTCTTTTGAATCTTAGAAATCAATTCCAATTCTTCTTCGGTTAAATTCAAACTAGATCCAGAATTCTTATCCAATAAACCAGTCCACCCTTCTGGTAAATCGATAGATTCTAATAATTGGTCCAGTGCAGATCCCTTAGCAGGACGCATGATTCTCTTACCGTTAATATCATAACCAATATGTGGCATTTCATCATAAGCATACATTGGAATGTTACCAATGGTATTTTGTGCTTCAACATCACTATCATCACTATCATAAACCGGCTTAATTTCTGGTTTGATAATTCTTGGCTGACCATCTGAGTATTTGGTGTAGATATTTGCATCAGCAATGGTGTTTAATTTAACACCAGATAATTTATCGGTAATGGATTCGCTATTATCAGAAAAATCTGATGTGTTATACTCTTCATCATCTTCTTCACCCTCTTCTGCAGCTAATAGCTTGTTTAATTCATCATCTGAATCCTCATTCACATCAGCTTCAGCTTCATCTCCTGCCTCAGCTTCACTATCCTCAGAGGATTCAATATCTTCGTTTGCAGATTCAAATGGTGCATCATCATCACTATCACTATCTTGGGCATCGATCAATCCATCAACGATTAAATTTTCATCGTTTTCTTCAATATCCGATTCCTCTTCAACAGTTGAAGCAACTCTTTTCTTGGAAGCCTTTGAAACTTCACTCTTAGTGCTCTTATTAGTCATGGTGACAAAAATATATATGAATTTATACCTTGGTTGTTACTCTCGACAGATTATTGTTACTTAGTTCCACAGTATTATATACTCTCATTAGCGTCTCTATTCTCTTCTATATACCTCATAAAAATTTCATCTCATCGCATCTCAAGGTTTTTCAAGAAAAAATTTTTTCTTTCCAAAATAAACCCACACACCTGAATATGCTATTAAGTTTTCAATAAAACAAAACTAAGATAGTTTTAATTTATCTATTTTACTGTATGGCTATTAAAATCAACTTTCAAAACAAGTTTGATTTGATAAAATATTCAATATAGCAAACCGCCCCTTACTCTTAATATATAATCAGAATTAAGATAACTATATTTTCTTGTACACATGCGGTATTTTTAAAATATACTTCTGGAAAACAGTTTGTCAAATACAGATACCTAATATTCAAATATTAGACGATAATTCCAAGGGGATCTATATGTAATGTTTTTGCTTTATATAACTGTAAGGTGTAATTCTGTATAGTAAATTTTATAAAGGCACTGAATTAAATCCAAATCGTAAGTTTCCAACGGATTATTAATTTATTAAACCTCTAAGAAACTGCATCTTAAAGAAAGAGTAAAGTACATATATCATTAATAATAAACTGTAAATAATGGCATTCATTTGATATTGAAGAATAAAATTATGAAAGTAATTAGTATTCATGATTCACATATTTTTGTTTATTTCCTAACAGGAGTTTGATAAAATCTCAGTGGTTTCTTATGGAGACCTCTCGAAACCTGGTAAATAGTCAACGTCCATGAATATTTGAATGATGCTTATTATTAGAAATCAAAGTTTTATTTATATATTAATTAGTTTTATTAGTATTTTTGATCTATCCAGGTACTGAAACCAATGGGTTCTTGTGCAGCCCATAAAAACATCAAGGTGTTGACAAACCACTTGTTGTTTCATACCGTAAAAAGTAACTTAATAGAGAGGTATATGCTTGTTTCCTTAAACTCCCTAAAGTTTGACTTAAAACTTGTTTTATCAATAGATTTGTTCAGAAAAGAATAATCATTTAGATTATATGCAAATATGCTACAAGTTGGTCATTAACCGGCTATCATTTTAAAAGAAGTCAAGTACCTAATGTACGATTGCGGAAGTAATAATACACTAAGATACAATTTACTAGGTATATAGTTTCTATTTGACAAAAGATGTCATTTTCGTCTTTTCATTGAGTCCCTATCCTCCAACTGACAATTGTTCTTTAAAGCAGGCAACATATTTGCTGAGACGGAGATTATATGGTACTATGAATATAATATAGGTAGTTTATAGGATATCAAGTTTAATACGAAGGTTACTAACAACCACGAACGCGATTGAACACGAAACACGAAAATAAAACAATAGCATATAGAAAGTTATGAACGACACGAGTGTTCATATAAGGAAATCAATGTTTGACTACAAACAATTAACTTATAATGGTCACAGATGATGGTCAACGAGAATAGAATAACTTATCGACGATGTGAAAAATTTTCACACCTTACTTCACTTCCCAGAGACGTATAAATAGACCAACACTTCAAGTATACAATCTGATTGATATTGATTCTTAATTAATTAATTTATTTATTTTACATAATTATTATTTTATAATAAACCGAACTTTTATACAAAGATTACAAGTAGTAAAAGATATTTACTTCCTCTTCTAACCTAAATTTACTTCGATATACACTAATCAATAATGTTTAATTTTCGGTTAAAAAGTTGAAGATTGGAATTCTTAAATATTGTTAACTTTTAGTGAGCTTAATTAAAGTTAGTAAAGAAATAAACTTTAAAATAAAAAGTTCCTTAAAGTTAATCTTGCCATGAGATAAGTTGGAGCAGTAGTTCGGTTCCTTATAATATTTTCTATACATATAAAATAAATATGTATCAAGAACAATAATGTTAATTAAAATCTTGAAAAAGTTATTTAATCGAAAATAATCTTGCATATTTCAATTTAAATATGCAAGAAGTACAGGAAAACATTCTTAACATGTCCTTTAAGACATATATTGAAAATTTAAAACCTACCTCATTTTATGGCCTTAAAAATTAAAGGAAAGTGTTGTATCGTCAACTAGACTAATACAATTTATTCAGAACGGAAAACAGAGGGTCAGATGGGTTATTATAATTAATATGTATATAACTAACTAAGTATATAATATCTAACTATAATTCAGAGTGGAAGCGCAGATAGTTCGGATCGACAATCAATTGTTATTCGTTATTCAGATTGAGTAATAATTACTTGTCTTTTTT
>JAJLYB010000199.1:0-11035 GCA_030674245.1 Jamesozyma piceae
GATTCAGTAGGTGGTACTTCTTCTGTCGATTCAGTAGGTGGTACCTCTTCTGTCGATTCAGTAGGTGGTACCTCTTCTGTAGATTCAGTAGGTGGTACCTCTTCTGTAGATTCAGTAGGTGGTACTTCTTCTGTCGATTCAGTAGGTGGTACTTCTTCTGTAGATTCAGCAGGTGGTACCTCTTCTGTAGATTCAGCAGGTGGTACTTCTTCTGTCGATTCAGTAGGTGGTACCTCTTCTGTAGATTCAGCAGGTGGTACCTCTTCTGTAGATTCAGCAGGTGGTACTTCTTCTGTAGATTCAGTAGGTGGTACTTCTTCTGTCGATTCAGTAGGTGGTACCTCTTCTGTAGATTCAGTAGGTGGTACTTCTTCTGTAGATTCAGCAGGTGGTACTTCTTCTGTAGATTCAGCAGGTGGTACTTCTTCTGTAGATTCAGCAGGTGGTTTAGGTGTGGCAACAATATAATCTGTTTCAGTTGAAGTTTCACCATCTTCACCAATAAATGTTCTAGTAATTGTAGAAATAGTAGTGGTCTCATCACCTTCACCATCAGTAAATATTGTAGTTGGTGGACCAGGTGGGTCAGTTGGCTTTGGCATAGCAACAAAATAGACCGTTACTTCTGTATTTTCATCATTTAAACCAATAAAGTTGGTGATCAATGTAGAATATGTTGTAATTTCTGGAACATAATCGTCGGTAAAACGAGTAAATGTAGTTGTGTAATCTGGTCGTGGTGTTTCGACTAGATATATGGTATGTTCTGTTGTAACACCGTCGTCACCAACATAGGTAGTTTCAATAGTAGAATATGTTGTAGGAACTTCAGCATCACCCTGGCTAAAGCTAGTCTGTGTAGTTGTTAGAGTAGTACTTGGTGTCATGATGATGTAAATAGTTGAAGTTGTAATAACAGCATCTAGACCAGTAAATGTAGTAACAATAGTTGAATAAGTCTTGGTAGTTTTTCCCTTCCAAGGACGTTTGTCAGTACGGGTCACAGTCTCTGTTCTGTACTCTGGACAAGCCGAAGCGCCATCTGGGTAATAAGAAATAAACTCTCCTATATTCCAAAAATTTTTGGAGGCTGGATCAGAAACACTGAAATCAAGAAAACCACTACCGGCTTTATTCAAATACATAACTCTTATGGGGTATACAACTCCTTGCTTCAAACGGATATTAATTTTCTTAGTTTTTTTCCTGTCATCCCACTGATCTATTGCATTTAGAGTTATATCATCTGGATTCAGTGACCTTGGTCCGTTATCAATGTCACAGCATTCGAATGTACCAGGGTTAGCAAAAAATAAAAGTGCTGAATCATCAGTACTTTTAAATATAAATGTCCATAGACCATCCTGGTTTGGAATGAAATAACCAGTATATTCCGTGGTAAAATTTGAAGCAGTGATATTAACTCCGTAAATATCGCCATAAAATATACTGGGTTGTGTTGGGTCATCGGTTTCTGGTTTTACGATATCTAAAACAATATTCTCGACACCAGTCTTTTCTGTAATGTAGTTTTCTGGTTTATTATACCCACCTATTAAATATGATTCTTGATCAAAATCAACTGCATAATCATGCACATAACGAAAATATCTAACCCTGAAACCAGGAATTCCTGCACCAGGTGGAGTTTTACAAATATTAGATAATTCATTATCGGCATTAACTAATGAGGGAACTAGTGTAATTAATAAGGCTATCTGGAATAGCAAATTTGCTAATAGTTTATTTTTCATTAGCATTTAGTACTTTTCTTTGGTTGTACAATTTTTGATGTTTTTAATATCATCCATTAAAAATAAATTTCATAACATATAAATACAGACATAAGGAAATATATTTTCGAAAAATAAATATTTATATTCCTTTATATATAAGTTCTTAGAATTATTGATTAAAATTTTATATTTGACGTAGTGTGAGCTGAAAAGAGAAAGGGATATAGGTGCACTGAGATAATTGTCATGATTCCCTGTTATGGTTAGTACAGTATTAATAATTTTATCAAATTGCATTTTTTTAAAAGAGGGGAACGTATATTTAAAATTAGAGATCGGAGGGAGAAGAGTGAATAGTAGCTGCCGTCTCTGGGTAGTCTAAAGGTTGCACTTTGCATATTAATCTCAAAAGTGTTCCCTATAACATGCTGGTCGGATATGTTCTTCAAATAATTAAAGGCTTGTTTATCTCTCCTTGAAAGGAGAGATTTTGGTAATTGGGAGAATTATGGATTTCCGAACATATCCAAGCAGAGATCGAGAGTGGTAAATACCGATTAACAAATTAGCATGACGAGATGATGTATTATATGCATATAGTCATAACTGGAAGTAACGCGAATTATACAAAACGTTATTCTGCCCTGTAGTCTTGTGAATATTTTATGTTATACCCGATCAAGACACCGATGTATGCTTACTTAACATTTATTTGATGAATTTCAATAATGATCTATAACAAATTCATTTCTCCTTGTTAAATTTGTCCTCTTTATTTACAAATTCGGCCGATCTATATTGTGCAGCATTTAAGTCTAACTACCGAAAATCTAAATAAGTTTCTACAGTGAAGAAGAAATAGCCGAACAAAAATGAAAAACTTTAATCCAGTGTAAAATTGGAATAAACGAAAAAAAGAGTACGAAATTTTATAAGACCAAGTGCTTCTACTACAGATTAAATAAGTCTTGGTAATTTAAGCAGAACCCTTATACCAAGTATTTGTTTTTCTAATACTACTGCGGGGAAGTAATTAACAAATATCATAGTTCTTAGATTTCTGACAATTAAACTGAATAAAAACTTCGAGGCCTTTATAATATTAAATTTTCCTGAGAGAAGGGATTAGGAAGTCTATAATTAATATAATATCAACCGATGTCTATAAGGGGATTATTATTACATTATTTATTTATTTAAGGTTTAAAGCGTACTAATATAAGTACAACATGAAAATTTCATGTTAAGTTGATAGTGTGTTATTTTTAGGTTGGTATGATTATCAGTTAAAATGGGGTAGCTTTCTTCAAAGCTTTGTGTGTATTGTTTATCAATCTCCTATTGGTCTTAATATGTGAGTAAAAGCGGGTTTTAGATTAAGCATAGAGAATCATGCATACAGTAAATTTACCGTAAATGAAGCTAATCGCCCCATGTTGATATAATTAAGTATTATCGATATCGGCAGTGAATCTGTAAACAAATATCTAAAATCATTGAGTGCTTCATATATTATTCGCTAGTACCATAGGGTATTAAATATATTGCTCTGCTCAAAAAAAAGTTTTCCATCAATATGAATCCACTTGCGTTATACCATATAAAAATATTAGTGAATACATCCCAAACGTATCTTCTACAACTACCCAATTTTAATTTAGAATTTAAGCAAAAAATCTAGATTTGTGAGATAAATTTCATGTACCATATTTAGCACTTTTCAACATTGCTTACCAAAGTAGTAATTAGTTAATAATAAGGTTATATTTTTTGTTTCTTTGTCTTTCTTGTGCACAGCTAATTTGCTCAGAAAATAAAGTGGTTATCAAGTTATCAAGTTATGAACTCGGATAGTATTCAATTTTTTCCTGAACACGATAATTTCTCAAAGAATATTCTAATGTTTTTTATTTCATCAAAGCACATAGTGTACTAAGAACATGAGAGAGAGAAAATCTCTTGGCAAATTACAAGGCCAAACTAATACGCACTCTTTCTATATATAACTAAATTTATTCCGCGGTTATTATCGTAGTTTTTATGCCAACTATTCGCGTTACTACTTATATTTCTTTTTCGAATGTCAAAGCTCCATTTTTTTTCTTTTTTTCTTTTTTTCTTTTTTTCTTTCTGAACCTGTTCGCTCTTTCTGACCCTGTCTGGCCTTTGTGTGTATGTGCTACAACAGTAGGTCCGTTTTCCATTTTTTTGTTTTCCATAAATCAATTTTGAAAAATGTCTTCCCTTGGGGTTTTCTTTCTGCTACATTGCACGCAAATATCTTATCATTTGACCCTCTTAAGATAAAAAGGAGGAATCTTGCTGGTTAGTAACAAAGCATGGTACTGTTTCCAAACGGTCAAAAGCACTTCAGTAAAAACTATAAAACTTAAATTTTACAATTTTTGAAAGGTTAAATTGTATTAATTTGTTTTTCACTAGCTAAGCATGGTATTTTTGTAAGGGAGTCGGCAGATAACTAATGCATTAAAAAATATTAATTAACCCTTGCTATCGAGTTAGTTGCTTGGCCCCTTCTTCAGAATAATTGCTTTCTAATTGATTAAGCACTAATTGATACCTTAGTACAAAGTCCAGTTTTCATAGAAACCAAGAATAAATGGGATTGAGTTAACGAAGTAAAATACTTGCTCTGGAATTTGTTCGTTATATTCTTCCATGATTTTAAGTAATCTATAGAATGTACGAATATTTTCAGAATTCTAAATGCTTCCTGTCGTTGATTATTTTCCGGTCCGTTTGAATTTTGGGACTAATTATTTTCTTTCATGTACCTTTACTATATTCATCTAGGAAACAATAGTTTGGATTAATTTATCAGTAGTATAATAATTCAAAATGAGAAGATATATATTAATGAGAACATTAGTAATCATTAACCCCTGAATTCCTCTTAAATATACTGAACTCCATCTCTTTCGTAGAAAATACTATATATACGCATTCTCCCTCAAAATTTTCAATAAAGCGATATTTATGGTTTTAAAAATTGAAAAAACCTGAAGTTGAGAGTACCTTAGAATTCTATCTTTCTACATTGCAGAGTTCGGTACCGGATGGTTTGTCTATATTTCTAATAATTCTTAGCACCCATGTCTCCAAGCAGGTTGAAAATATGATTTTCAAGTCACTGACCACCTACCCGCTAAACATAAATCTATAATGCATATAGAAAAAACCATGATGAGAGTTGTAAGATATTTGCTGGTCTGTATAAAAAAATGTATTGTGAGAGTGAAATTGAATAAACTGGATATTGTAGTCATGGACCCTTTACTTATTGCGTCCTCGTCATTTGATGAGTATGTTAGGGTTGGTGGTTCATTTCATTAGACAAACAACACAATCAATATTTAAGGAATCCTTATTTGAATCGGTTTATTATTTCCATAGGAGTGCAGGGTTGTGAAACGTTTCAACTGAATAATACATTTTATTAGTAATAAGAACATCTTCAAATTCAAACTTAAAGGTTTCTATTTTGTTATAGATATTGAGTGTATCATCTCTATCTCAGAACCATATTAAAGATATCAATTTTTTCTGGTTTAGCTAATCTTCGTTCTACAATAAAATAATAATCATAAATCATAAATCCAAAGTCCATGATACTTAAAATTCTGGCGATATTATCAAAATTTCCATTCGTGTTAAGTGCATAGCTATGACCTTTTAACTTATCCTTGTTAAAATACAAATAAATTCACTGGCTTTACATAATTCATTAGGTTGTGTAATTTCTAAGTTGGAGGCTACATTAGTCGTCTCTCATCGGTCACGCTGAAAGAAACATTAGGGTTTAGATGATAAAAATTTAGTAGTTTACTGGATAAATAGAGGTGATGATACTTCAATAGACGGTAGCTATATTAAAGATTGGATTAAAGTAGCAAATTTGTTTGTTTCTCCTTTATTACTAAGTAAAGTATTGTTTTACAGTCCTATTGGATATGAGCAATTATTAAAAGGAAAATATAATATTTCTCGAACTATTGTATGAGTTTCCATGCTTGTCTTGAGGAACTGTAAACCTGATAAAAATGAAGCATAAATTAATCTATTTTTAATTCTATTAATAGCCTACAACAAGTCACGCTCTATTTTGCACGATTTCTAACATCAACCCAAAATGTAAATGTTGTCTCGGGTGTTTGCTGAAAATATATTTATTTTCGTTTTCAATGTAGTACCATTACCTTGAGATATGTGGTTGGGTTTAATATAAACAACGCTGCTTGAACTAGGATGAGTATTCCTTTCATATTATTATAAGTTATTGGCTAATATTAATGTTTTAAAAAACGTTGTCTAATGATGGTTTTCTAAAGTTGTACTTCTTAATCATTAATATATTTTCTTGATTTTCAGCTCACTAACACTATCTATTCTTTTAATTGTCACTTGTGGTTTATTCTTATATTTGTATGGCTGTATTTCTAATACTTCCGCCCGAAGACATTTTCTGAAATCAATTGTAAAAGCGCGTTACAAATTTTTCCATTCTTTACGTTTGAAGAGTAGAGAAAAATATTGTTAGACGTTGATAGCAATAAAACACATACAGTAGTCAGTAATAAGGCTCTCTTTTTATTACTTGTATGTTCCTTATTTACTGCTATGGTATGAGGGTATTAGTAAAGTAGCTTTTATATATAATTAAGGTAGTCTTTTATTAGTAGACATGCTGAATCAGATTTTTGTCTCAATTTGTTCACTAATAAACCTGTTACGTTAGGAATAATAGTAAGGTAGCTATTGATGATACCATATTTCGACTTAAACAACAATTTCTCTTTATTATGTGTAGTTGTTGAGCTCTATTAAAATACCTACAATACCTTACCAACACATAGTTTCTAACAAGTAATAAATGAATGGATAAGTATATTGAATAGTGGTAATATATATAATGGTTACCTTTTGATGACTGGTGATACGGGACATTTCCACTTTAGTAAATGTATAATATCAATTAGTCATAATACAATTGATTTTTTTCTTAAATTTTAGTTTAAAAATTCAACTATGAGTAGTTGTTTTAGAATCCTATCGACTAAAATGAAATGCTTATCTCACATAGTTTACATAATCAAATTTACATATATATATATTACTTGAGTAATAAATTAACATATTTGTCAGAATTCAAATTTTATATATATTCTTTTTCGGATATCTTATATTTTATATAAAAATTATTTATGTATTTTGGTTGTTAATTTCATTATATTCTTTGAATTATATCCCTTTTTATAAGATAAGACATGTCTACTTCTAAGTATTGAAATTAACACATTATTTTTTGCTTCTTATAACTCTCCTTGGGTTTCAATTCTATTTCTTTTCTCTACGATTGTATGTTCTCATTATATTATACATAATCAATGGTAGAAGACAATGTATTTATAACACCATTGTTTTCTTATAATAGGTCTCAATTTAATATTATACTTCCAACTCACACCACTCAGATTGTTGTGGTTTTGAAAATTAAGCATGTTTTGATAATTTTGTTTGCATCAAATTATCATGTAAAACATCTTATTTTATTAGTTTAAATATATATATGAGAATAATATAAATAACTGACAAAATAAACAATTAGTTGAAATATCACCCTAATAATATATAATAAGACAACTCTCATTGTACAGATCATATAAGATAAGGGGGTATTATGAATTGATAAGACTATGGAATTTATCTGGGATTATCTTTATTGCTCTATGTATTTTACTTACTTAACTTATAGAAAAAACGGCAACAGATTCATACATCAATTTAAAATATCATATATGTATCATTTATTAAGATAAGACTCTCTGAATTTTATGTCTAGCCACTAATTTATAGAACAATACCAGTGGTCTAACAAACAATAAAAATATTATATGTAGCAGTAATCATGAAAATGTTGAGATATTACCCTAACAATATATAATAAGACGGCTCTTAATGTAGGAACCGTCTAAGATAAGAAAACAAGATAAGGCGATAAGGCTTTAGGATATATAAGAGATTATCTTAATATCCATATGTAGAATACCTATTTTAATTATATAGAAAAAGAGTGACGAATAATTATATCAAGTCTATATATAATGTCTGTGCCACTAATAAATATAAAAACCCCTGAGTACAACGTCCAACCACTAATTCAACAGAAAAAATATAAAAAAGTAAATAAAATGTTTACTAAGCACTAAGTGCGCTAAGAACAAAAAAAATAAGTGAAAACTTGAATTTTCAAACGTAAAAGATCATTGCGGTTATAATTGTAAGATCATGAATACAAAAGCACTTAAAATAGACCTAATCTCAACATTTTGATTTAAACTAAGATTTTTATTGATCAAAATCCTGTGAGGGGAGAGTTTGGGTACTTTTGTCTCCATTATCATCTTTAGTATCCTTTCCATTTTGACTATCATCCTCATTTGATTCACCGGGAATAGTACTACCTGGACCAACTGAGCTGGATGGGGTTAGGAGTAACAACAGTGAAAATTAGTTTCAGCGGATGTTGAACCATCTTTATCCACGAATGTTCTAGTTATACTTGAAACAGTAATGGTTTGATCACCTTTACCATCGGTAAAGATAGTGGTACCTGGACCAGTACCATCGGTTGGTTAGGAGCTTCAACAATATAATCTATTTTAGTTGATGTTGAACCATCTTCAATAACAAAAGTTCTGGTGCTACTTGAACTTGTAGTAGTTTCATCGCCATCTCAGTCTGTGAATATGTCTATATCAAGGCCGGAGGGTCAATTGGTTTTGTTGTGGTCAATTCAGTGGTAATTTCATCTGTAGATTCAATTGCTAGTTGTTCTGTGGATTCGGTAATTGATATTTCTGTAGATTTAGGAGCAATTTCGGAGACTAAATCACTTGTACTTTCAGATTGTCTTGTATCGGATGATATATTAAGAATTGTGCTCTCAATTTCTGGCTTTCGAATTACAACAACATAGAGAGTTTCAGTTGTCGCAATATCTTCTTCACCAGTAAATGCTGTTAAGATAGTAGAAATAGTAGTATCTTCTTCAACATCACCTTCTGTGAAAGTAGTTATTGTACTTGTGAAATTATCTGTTGTTGTAGCAACAATGTAAATAGTTTCAGTAGTTCGATATCACCACCACTAACAAATGTTCTTGCACTAGTAGAAGCAGTAGACGATGTGTCTTCATCACTGAACGTGTAGCTAGTCAATGTTGTTTCTTCAGAGGGTATTTTGTCATAAAATTTAAAATAATCTTTCATTTCGTTTTCAGATAGGGATGAATTTGCTATCCGGTTGGATCAATAAAATAAAATACAGTTTGGAAACCTGGCTCAGATCCACTAGTCTCTGCCATGAATCTAAACTGATAGTGTACCCCAGCTGTTAGGTTCATTTCTATCCCTTCGGTTTGTTCATCTAAAATTAGACTCTTGTCATAATCAGACCAATATAAATGTATTGCAACAGCTCCTTAATTTATAGGCATTGATGCATCAGAATTACCACAAGCGAATGTAGTTGGATTTCCAATAAAACTATATGACTTACATGTATTGGTCATAATCACTATATGTGAACCACTGAGTTTAGGAACAAAATAGTCAGTATATTCTACAATAGTATTTGTAACTGAAACATTTTTACCGTATACTTTTCTGTAAATTATATCATCTGGTTTCCACTCAAACAGTGCAGGAAAATGAAAGTAAGCACTGAGACTAACTACTTCTGTAACATAATTTTTTGCAGAATTATAATAAGATTGTAAATATTCTTCTTCGTTCGCTGAATCATTCTAATTGAAGAATTTAGATCTTAAACCTTCAATCGGCACACCTTTTAGATTTTCACAGGTGCCCGATGTAACATATTGTTTCCAAGAGTAAACTAGTGAACTTAATAAAGGTGCAAAAAGTAACAACTTAAATAATAGTTTGTTACTATATAGCACATTGAATTGTATTATATTCGATGGTATTTTATTTGTTTTTTAATAGTGGGGAGAAGTACTTTTTTGGAAGTTGGTATGAACCCAAAAGCAAGAACTAATGGAAATATAGGGAAAAAAGAAAAATGTTTATATAAAAATTATATGTAACTGACCATTCAAATAGTTAAAATAAGGCGAGTAGAGTATTTAGCCAAGAAACTAGAACCAATTACTGTAATAAGGAATATAATTCCAATACTTGAGTGTAATGACACCTCTAAGAAAAGAGGATATCTTAAAGACAATATTTGGTACATGTTGGAAGAACCTTTAAAATAAAAGGAGGACTTTAAAAATTCATATCTAACATATTACAGCTAGCATACTAAATCCATACTATATGATAACAAGCATATAATAAAATCATTTTGCATTACACAGGTGTGTTTAGAATGCACTCTGGTGTGTGTGTGTTTTCTGTTTGACCTAAAATATAATATTATCGAAGGTTCGTTTATTTCCGTCCTTAAGGTATTATGCTGGTATTTGATAAGATATAAAAACTCTAATTAATAGGGAGGATACTTTATTAAGCATGTTTTAGTAGTAATAATTTAGTCAGAAACTTTAATGAAAGGAAATTCAAAATGGATTGCAGCATTGATGATGATTTGTGTGCGGTTTTGTTGTGTACTGCAGATTAAAATAGTAAGATAAATAAATCAAAGCCTCGATTTGTTGATTACTCAATTCAGGCCTTTTGTTAATGCGCAGATTCTCTATTTTTTTTTTACTGTTCCCTAACGCGTGAGGGAAACGGAAATACGAAGCAACGAATTCGGAAAAACATATCCAGAAAATTAATTTCGCACTTAGTGTTAATGCCGTTTTCCAAATAACTACGGGTTTGCTTGAATAATGGAAACTGAAATTATATACCCGTATAAATTTGATATTATCCTTTTTTAGTCAGTCTAGAGAACTTAAAACCGCCCAAATACTTGAACTTGTATTAGAGTTCTTAGTCAGAGAAACAGTTTAGTCTAAGTAGAACTTTGAAAGAAGTTGCAACTTTATAAAATTTAGGGGCTGATATTTAATCGATATTGAAAAAAATCTTTGGAGAAAAAAACCTAATTACCCGATATATGAAATTTTCTAGTTGTCTGTAATAGAGTTAGCCTGAACTGGAGAAACAGCATATTCTTGGTGGCCTGGAATGAAGTTAGACTGGTAAGTTGATTTTACCCACTTATACCACGATTTTATTTATCACCTAGTATTAACGATACCATTATTAACCACTAGTAAAATATTTGCAATAAATAAATGAATGACA
>JAJLYB010000200.1:0-10589 GCA_030674245.1 Jamesozyma piceae
GTACCCTCACCTGGAGCATCAGTTGGCTTTGGAGTAGCAACAACATAATCTGTTTCAGTAGATGTAATACCATCTTCACCAACAAATGTTCTTGTGCTACTTGAAATAGTAGTGGTTTCATCACCTTCAGCATCTGTAAAGATGGTTGTACCTTCACCTGGAGCATCAGTTGGCTTTGGAGTAGCAACAACATAATCTGTCTCTGTAGATGTAATACCATCTTCACCAACAAATGTTCTTGTGCTACTCGATATCGTCGTAATCTCATCACCTTCTGCTTCTGTAAATATAGTTGTACCTTCACCTGGAGCATCGGTTGGTTTTGGAATTGCAACGACGAAATCAGTCTCAGTGGACGTTATACCATCGTCACCGATGAATGTCCTTGTTATAGTAGAAACAGTACTAGTTTCATCATTTTCAGCTTCTGTGTATGAGGTGGTACCTGGGCCTGGAGCATCTGTTGGTTTTGGAGTAGCAACAACAAAATCGGTCTCTGTTGATGTAACACCATTGTCACCGACAAATGTTCTTGTACTACTGGACAATGTGATTGTTTCATCACCGTCTGCATCTGTGAATATTGTTGTACCTGCACCTGGTGCATCGGATGGAGGAGGTGTAGCAACAATGAAGTCAGTCTCAGTGGTTGGTAAACCATCTTCACCCATAAATGTTCTGGTATTACTAGCAACGGTACTTGTATAGTCACCATCAGCATCAGTATATCTGGTGCTTCCTGGACCAGGTGGATTCAGTTTGCATCCAAAATTTTGATCTGCATAAAATTGAACATAATCTTTCATATTCCATAGAACCTTACCACCAGGGATGGTAACACTGAAATCAAGATAAGCATCACCATCTTTATTCATATACATAACCCTCATAGGGTATACAACACCTGCCACCAATTTAATAGTAACTTTATTAGTTGGAAATAGGCCCCCCTGATATATTGCATCAAGAGTAATATCAAATGAGTTTAGCATAGGAGGTCCATTGTCAATTTCACAACAAGTAAATGTACCAGGGTTTGCAAAGAACATAAGAGCTGACTCATCAGTGCTTTTAAACTTAAATGTATACTTACCATTTTTTGGCACAACGAAGTAACCCGTATATTCCAAAGTAAAATTTGAAGCTGTGATATTAACTCCGTACACATCATCATAATAGATACCAGATGGATCACCATTTTTTGGCTTTGATATATCTAAAACAATATTTTCTACACCAGTTACTTGTGTAATGTAATCATCTGGATTATCATCATATTGTCCCAGTAGATATAGTTCGGTATTAAATTCGACGTCAGGGTTATGAATATATCTGAAATATCTAACTCTAAAACCTTGAATACCCATACCTGCTGGGGGGTCACAGATGTTACTTAATTCATTGCCGGCCTTAACAAACGAGGGGGCCAGTGACGTTAATAGTGTTATCAAAAATAGCAATTTTGCTAAGAAATTATTCTTATTTCGCATTTGGTATTTTCTTTAATAGTAAATATTTTGTTTGCCTTTTAATTCATTTATTAAAGAAAGTATTATATAATATAATAGCAGGGAAATTTACGCATATTTTAGAAAGAGTTTCGGTATTTATATATAAATTCTTGCGACTATTAATTAAAGATTTAAAATCAAAGGCATTTAGTTTTTAAAATGAGATGAATGTACGTGCACCCGTAGTCTTGTCAAGATTCCTTGTTATGGCTGATGCATTATTAAAATTTTGATCAATATTAATTTTTTTAGAGAAAGAAGAATGAATAACAAAAATTAGAGTTAATTTTAGAAAAATAAGTGTATAATTTGCATGGTTGCCACTTAGTGTCTATTGTAGTTATGTTATTCATTAAGTATGTTGCTATCCACGTCTCTAAACTGATTACATCACCTATATCTCTTTGTGATTTATTTTCTACCATATTCTTCGGTCGTTTTATTCAAGTAACAGGTCTTACACACCGATTTAAGTGGGTTCGGTGATAAAGAGGGGGATACTAACAGATTTCTGCGGGTTGTCTAAGACTTGGACTTGGTATTTTTGTATCTGTAAATTATATCCGAGTCTTGGTTGTCAGACTTGTACTTCCAATTGTACAGGAATTATCCTTTTATCCAATTCATAGGAGATTTTGGTAAATGTGGAAATTTTTGATTCCTAAACAAACCTGGAAAGAAATACAACGGTTAATAAATAAAAATGGATAAATAATAAATTATATGCATATGGTCATAACTGGAAAGAGTGTGAATAGGACAAAAGGTTATTCCTCCCGTGGATATTTCAACCATTATTATTGTAACCAATCATAACACTGGTGTATGCTTATCTAGCATGCCGTAATGGTGTTCAAAACAGGTTTATGGCGTAAAACTGTCTCTCCTCAAGATTCGTAAAATTCATAAACTCTCCGCGGCTTTGTCTTGTGTCGCAGTTTAGTTTAATTCCCGAAATTCTGGGTACGTTTTTATGGAGAAACAGAAATAATCGGGAAACAAGGAAAACCTTAATACACACTAAACTTAGGATAAACAAAAAAAATGGCAAAAAGGCCAAGAGGCTATGTGTTTCTACGCCAGTTTAGTTAAATCGTAGAAATTGAAACACAACCTATTTACCAAATAATAAGTTTTAATACTACTGCAAGGGGGTGATTTTAACGAATATCGTAGTTCCCTAGCTCCAGGTTGTTAAGGAGCACAAAAATTCCAAGTGTTTATTTATTGTAAATTTCCACTGAGAAGAGGCTAGCCATGATTGTACTACTAATGGAATATCAACCAGTATCTATAAGGTGGCTAGTAATGCATTCCTTAGGTGTTTTTTCTTGATTTAAAGTTTATTTAATATGGGTTTGCAGTGAACTTCGACGTTAAATTGATAGTGTTATCTATCTATACTGCTATAATTAACAGTTAGTATGGATCACTTTCTTCGATGTTTTACTTGAGGAAGATATTGATCTTCTCTTTTTATTAGTATCTTCGCAAAAAGGGGGGTTATAGATACAGGACCATATTAATACCAACTAAATCATAAATGAAGCTAGAGATTCTGTGTCAATGGCAATATGCTTTATCAATATTGGTGGAAATTATATATTATTTTGAAAACTAGTGAGTCTCTAATATGAGGTTAGCTAACATTATCATTAATTAAATTGAATATTCTGTTCAAAAAAGTTTTCTTTTTTATTATGAATCAAACTGAACTCTAGAATCTAGAAAAATTAATGAATCCACCCAAAAGCATCTTCCGTAGTTACTTAATACTAATTTGGTATCCAAGTAAAGTCTAGATTCATTTAGGAGATTATGCTTTACCGTGTTTAATATGTCATCATACTACTTACCTAAAAAGAAGCATGTAAGTTAATAATAAGATTATACATTTTGCTTCTCCTGTGCATGAGAAGTTGCCCAGAAAACAAAGTGGCAACCTAATTATTAAATGGAGTATTTTCGAATTTTCACCCCACTACAATGACTCCTCAACCTGAAATTTACTTGTTCTTGCTTTTACTGAAGCACAGAAAACAGGAAGAATATTCGGCAAAAGTATTCACTTGTAAGCAAAAAGTTGAACAAAAGCACATTATTTCCAAATTTAACAACGTCTATCCAACGTTTATATACGGTACTGCTGCATCTATTGTTTCTCGAACTATTCAGTTCTATATTTTTCTTGTTTCATCTTGAGAATGTCACCCGTGTTTTTTTGATACTGCAATAGAAAACAGGTTTTTCAACATAAAAACTAGAAGGGAAACAAACATCCCTTGGCAAAAACTTTTCACTGCAAAAAAAGACTGCCCGGTGTTTAATCCCCACACCTTGCTAAGATAATATGCAGTAGAAATATTGCTAGGCAGAAATGAAACGGGAAGCAGTTTCCAAATAATTACAGGCACTCTTCCACAAAATTCTGAATAATATTAAATTTTAGAACCTCATTGTATACTGGTTGAACTTTATCATTTAGAAAGGAGGTCAGTGGATAAGCACCACCAAGAGAGTGGTTAACCTTGACTATTTAATCAATCGCATGGTCCCCTTCATTAAAGTAATTACCAATTAATAAATTAAATATGCCTTATCCTATTTTAGCCCTAAGTTCTGGTACAAAGAAATCGAAAATATTAACAAGTAACTAAATTAACTACATGAAGCATTTATTTTAGAATTTTATTTTAAAATATTTTCTCTAATTCCCTGACATAATATTAAATAGCTCGCAGAATGTACGAAGTTTTCTAGATTTGGAAATATCATTCACTGTAGGTTAACTTTTCCTTCCTCTTGGATTTCGAAATTAATTCTTAATGCGAATTTATCCATGTGATAATTACATGGGATAGCATAGTTTAAATTAATTTATTATTGCATTTAGAATTCAAAATGAAGAGATCATTATTCATAAGTATTTTGTCATTCACTCACTCCTAATGTTCAATTTCACATTAAGAAAACTTCCCTTTCAAATTAAACCCCGTATTCATACATGTATGTATTTGCTCATTAATTTTTCAATAAGTAGATATTTGTGTTTTTAAAAGCTGAAAAAGTCTCTAAACTTGGTATTGTGTGAGAGTTTGATATCCCCACTTAGAAATATTTGATATCAGAAAGTTTACCTATATTTGTAACTCCCTAAAATACGTACGTCTCCAGGTAGATTTTCCCTCTGTATTTTTGGGTAAGTGATCTCTTGCTTGCAAATTAGAGATGGTTGCCAGATTTAGTATATCCTTCATGAGACTAGTAAGATGTAGGTTAGTTTATACCCAATAGATGCTGTGGATTTAAAATATAATATCTGAAATATTATATATATGAACCCATTAAACATAGATTCCTCGCTAATTAATAGCAGTGTTAACTTTATGAGTCCTTTCATGAAACAAAATGCACAACCAATCATTAAAAGCTACTCGTTCGGATTAAATTATTATTGCTATAAGTGCGATTTACTGTGAAACGTTTGAACTGAATAATATCTCTTAGCAATAATAAGAACAATTCTAGCTGTATTCTAAACGGTTCTTTTCTTAAATAGCAATAAGTATCACCATTTCAATATAATCGTGTTAAAATAGAAATAACTCCATTGATTTTAAAAAATCAATTTGAATTGATAATTCGTATAAGAAAGTAAAGACTAGAAACTATTTCAATGGCATTTTATCAATTTAAAGGTAAGCAGATGTTATATTTTGATAGGTGATCATTAGTGACTGATTGAACAGGTGTCTACAAAGATATGAAACAGAATATATCTATAGTGCAGGTGCGTTAAAATAGGCATATTTGCTTACTTCCATTTTATTATTAGAAACCCCATTTCTTTTAAAGCCCCATCTAATGTTGTAAACTAAAAAGGCTATTGATATCTAATATTTTAGATTAGCAATGGTGTGGTTATTTTTTTTTGAAGTAGAGTTTCTAATGGTGCGTAGGTATAGTATGAGGTACTAATAATTGACAAAAGGCATATATTCAACATATTACATTAATAATTGAGAACAACAGTTAAGATAAGCATAAATTTAGCATGGTACTCTAATAGATGAGAGTAACAATTGTGAAAAGTACAAACTCACCATGGTACAATGGATAATCTATTGTACATTATATATGCCAATTATTACTGACTGGGAACTTAACCCTGGAAGGACATCTAAAATGGTTACCTCCACAGCCAACTGAATTTTATATCTTATATGACGTTCAAGAGTACTTTCTGTTTAATAAATTTTGTACATTTTCACAAGTAAAACCAAATAGTCTTAAAAGTGTAAGATGTTGTTGCCATGTTAGACTATAAAAAGTTGAAGGTCAGAAAAAGTTAAATATCACTAAAGCTATATTTTATTCTAATGATAACCAGTATGCTACTTCATTCTATGAAAGATTTCTAATGCCAACTCAAAATATAAATGTTGTTTTAGACATTTACCAAGAATATATTTATCTTTATTTGTTCAATGTTATACCGCCTCCTCAAATTATGTGATTGGAAGTATCGTAAACGACACTGTTCAGTCAAGACTGAGTATTCGTTGTAGTTAGTATCACAGTGTTGGTCGCATTTTTAAAACAGTTGTTCAATGATAGTCTTTCAGAGTTTCACCCTATATTCATTAACGTATATCCTAAGTGTTCAGTATATTAGCATTGGAATTTCTTTTTTATTGTATTTGTGGTTTGCAACCGTGTATCAATAAGACTGTGTTTAAAAAATATGTATCCTTTAAATCGTTTTCCATAGCCTATAAATCCACGTTACCGATTTTTCAGTTCAAAGATTTCTAATGTCAACCAATTCAAGGATATTAACTGGTGTTAGAGATAAAGTGTATGCAGTAGCCAATTATAGGTTTCCCTTTGGTATCGTCAGTATACACCTCGTTTGGTAAAATGGTGCAAGATCACTGGCAAGGTTATGCGTATAGATTTAAGATAATACTTTATTCGTATATAGATTATGTATGTATTTCACCTTAATATACTTGCTAAAAGGTACATGGCTTTATTAGTAAGGATTAAGTAAGCATCAGTTATTGTATGCTTCGACTAAGGCAATTCTCTCTGTCGATTCTATATACTTGCTTGGGTATATTATAATAATCATATGGCCTCACCAATTCATGGAATTTAAAGTCAATTAAAAGAATAAAAAAAGGTTGGGTAGTAGTAGTATATATTGTGGTTACTTGTTATTGATTAGTAATACAAAACCGTTTAACTTGTATTAAGTACACCATTTCAATTGGTTTTATTATGGCTTGTTTTCTTCTTAGATTTTTGTTTAAGAACGGAAAAATGGTTTGCTGGTTTAAAGAGTTATTGAACTGAGATATATGTTTTAATTATTCTTTAATCATATTCAATTTTCAATTTAATTATCTTATGATCATAAGAATATTAAGTTAAGATCTTGATCAACCAAAATTTAGTTTAATAGTGAAATAAAAAAATTAAATCAAATAAATAAAAAACACATTAGCGTGATTTCATATTCACAGGCTAACTCTAGTATTTTGTAACGAACCTTATATATTGGTGCTTGGTATCTTAAAATGCCTTCTAAAGGCATTTTATCTGAAGTTTATAAAAATTGAAATAGATGTTGGATATTGAGGTTGAAATCGATAGGCTATAATAAAACCAAACCATATTAACCTAGGAATCAAGATTTCAAACTAATATATATGAAGTATAACTTTAAAATAATTCAGATTTAAGTAACCAACACAACAGACTATGGTGGGTCGTTTTATAAGACAATACTTTTATCATGTAATAACAGCTTAAACTATGAAGACTTTTATATAATGAAAATTGAGCTAGTCAACTTCAGGTTACAATAAAACAGTACATTATAATACAGAGTGTTAATTGAAAAGATATCATATGGATATGTATCAAATTGTGGTAAAGGAGTACAGTCTTTATGTGCTTCATCGTAAATAAAATGCATTACCATATGATTTTGTAAAAGGATGGCTATGGGAATGCTTAATTACAAAATATATTACAGCATAATTGGGTGATTTAGTAAGTGCAGTATGATGTTTACTTAATCCAGAATCTTAATTTTGTTCCATATTTAGAATGTAGTTTAAAGGTTAAAAAATCTTTTAGAAGAGAATTTTGTTTTTAGTTAGTTAGAATGTTTCAGTTTTTAGTTTGGGATAGACTGTTATAGTTGTTAGCTGTTTTAAATTTTGTAATAATTACTTATATATCTCAAGGCCTTAGAAATTGATGCTGCTTCCTTATTTCATACGGTCCATAAAATAGGAGCCGTCTTATTACATATTGTTAGGGTAATACCAATTATGTAGCGTATAAGCGTATTGGGATTTCATGCTGAGTACGATATAAAGATAAAAATATCCACAGGATCATTGGTTTATACAAATTTTTCTACCATCACAGCAGTAGTTACAATTTTTTTCTACTCCCTGGACTCTTTATTTTATATGTACTCTCTCACTGTATTCACTTGTTTTTTTTACAATAACTCTTGTTAATATAATTCCATTTATTCCAGCTGTCAATTATTAAGAGTAAATAACTGAGAAAAGAAATACATTCAAATTGAAGAGTAAAAATAATATCATATTTCAGGCATAAACTATGGTTTCTTAATACTCGATATTATTAAGACTCCCCTCCCCTTTTATTGCCCCTAATATATAAGAAAATACTTTAAATAATATATATTCTTTTAGTTACTGGTTAATCGCATAATATATATATATATATTGTTTATGATATCATTTGACTTATATCTTGGATATATTTTATCCTTTTTTTGGTTAAAATATTTTCATATTAAAAGATTTTATTTTTCAAATTGTTTTTTTTTTGTTTTTTTGTTTTGTAAGCCGGCAAATCTTGAATCTTACTATAGTTTCATTTTCTTTTTGAATTACAGTGAGACATTTATACAATCCTATAATTTTAAGCATATCATAGAGCATTTTCCAATAATCATACTATTCGTATACTATCACTATCTTATTTGGTTTTCCAGTACTATTAGAACGATTTTTTAAAAATGGGTATATTGAGTTTAATAACTATAAGTAATATTTCAAGAATTCAACAGTATTACACTAAGATTTTATCATTATGGCTCAATCCTTGGTATTTTTATCTTGTTTTCATATAATATATCATTTTCCAAAATGTCACATCGACTTCGCCTGAAAATATAGGCTTGTACCACGGTTTAAGTGTATGCATAGAATGAGTGTACTATAAAAGTAGAAACTAGTAGAATGATATAGAAACTTCTAGAAGAAGAACTCATTTAAGAGAAAACCCTAAAGTATAAAAGGATGGGTAATGCTCAAAGAGCCAATGAAGTTATCTATCAATATACATTTATAACTTATATACAATTTATAGGAAACCAGAAGAATTAATAATTATTCAGTATACATACATATTCAGAATAATAACCATTCATAGAAGTATTACATTATAATAAATTAATGTCGGATCTAAAAAATACCTATCATTAAAATTATTAAGATATAAGAAATTAATGTCTATAAAAACTAAACGTAAATAATCCCTTAAATAACTAAAAGAGGGTTGAGGGGATATATTTATAGGATTGGATAATAATGATTGGATGCAGTTTTATCTTTAAAAAAAGGAAAAGAATACCATAAATAGAAAAATTAATATTTGCCGTGTATTGAATCAGTATTCTGTCTAAATATATATTATAAACTATTTGTGTAACGCAACGAGTTTACAGTATAATTGAGTAATTAATCTGTGTTTTGTGCATGGTCTAAAGTATATTTGTAATTACCTCTCTAGTCTTTTCTTCTTTAAAAGAGTATCTCGGTTTCTAGTAATAAGTACAAGTTACAATATTTCGAGAGAATCAAAAAAGGTTAAGAATTGATGGTATTTTCTACGCACTGTTCCCGGCGTGGAGAGACAAAAATATGTTTTTGTCGATTACTCAATCCATTTTTTTTGCTTCTTCAAAAATTTTCTATTATTTATTTTCATTATTTCCGTAAGTGTGAGAAAAACAAATGCAGAAATAAGGTTTTTCTGAGTAGCGCGTAAAGTGAAATAGTAACTGAATACGACTCTGTTCATTCATTTAATTAATCACACCAATGATCTATCATATGATTTTGTTGGATTTTACAGTTCTTTTTTGTGCATGCCTCTTAACTAATAAATGAAAAATAAATTGAAAGACATAATATCCTGTTCTGTTCACATATTCATTCTTCAAATTCTTTAAGAAGTGGAGTCAACGTCTACTATTATTACCTAATTATATAATATATGCTAACTGATATTAAGTCTTCAATTATAAATACCATCTCCAAAAATTATTTGTAAACACTTCCTTGCATAAATAAGGTGTAAAGTAAATAAATAAAAATAATATATTTAGTAGTACTACTAATAAAATTAAATTAAATATAAGAAAGTAAACTTATTGCTTACCCAATATTAAATACTCGAAGAACAAAAATAAATAATAAAGGAAAAAAAGTTGGATTTTCAAAGTGAATAATCATTATGATTATAATTGCAAGATCATGAATGCAATAACGCTAAAAATAGATCCAAGCTTAATATCTTGGTTAGACCCAACGTTTTCATTGATTGAAATACTATTTGAGGATGTTTGTACATTTCCATTACTGCTTCCATTCATATCACCAGTAACGGTACTTTTTGGTTCAAGAACAGTTGTTGACCCCTTGCTAACAGACATAGAACCAGACTGAACATTCAAGCTACTTCCAGCACTAACATCGTCTGTAATAATATCAATCAAATCTGAGACACTACTAGAAACTGTAGAAAAATAATCAGAAGAATTAGTTGGCATTGGAGTAGCAACAATATGATCAGTTTCAGTAGATTCAATACCATCTTCACCTGTGAATGTTCTTGTACTAGATGAAATAGTTACGGTTTCACTACCATCTGTTTCAATGAAACTAGTAGAACCTGGACCTGTTGGCATTGGAGTAGCAACAATATGATCAGTTTCAGTAGATTCAATACCATCTTCACCTG
>JAJLYB010000003.1:8016-62267 GCA_030674245.1 Jamesozyma piceae
CTGATGACCAAGGAGCACTTGTAGATTCTGAAGGTTTCATGGATTCTGATGGAGCAGATGACCATGGTTCAGTAGAAGACTTACTTGGTTTAGAAGACTCTGATGGAGTAGAGGACCAATGTTCAGTAGAAGACTTACTTGGTTTAGAAGACTCTGGTGGAACAGATGACCAAGGAGCACTTGTAGATTCTGAAGGTTTCATGGATTCTGATGGAGTAGAGGACCAATGTTCAGTAGAAGACTTACTTGGTTTAGAAGATTCAGATGGAGCTGATGACCAAGGAGCACTTGTAGATTCTGAAGGTTTCATGGATTCTGATGGAGTAGAGGACCAATGTTCAGTGGAAGACTTACTTGGTTTAGAAGACTCTGATGGTTCTGTTGAACTAGATGGTACCAGAGAGGTACGGGATTTTGAACTTGGTGTGTTACAGGAAAGAGTCTTTGTAACGGTAACACAAGAACAACAGCTACAATCGGTATGACATGAAGTATGTGAACATGGACAATCTGGAGGACAACTTGTCTTTGAATATGTGTAAACAAAGCCGGACCAATCATGATGTGTAACACCTTTAGGATCAACAAATTTAATATTTAAAACACCTGTTCTACCAACGTTATAGTAGACAATCTTAATTGGATAAGCAATACCTTTCCTTAAAGTAACACCTTTACTAGCTGGATCACCAGTGGACCATTGATCAATAGCCTCAAGTTCAAATGTATCACTTAAAGGTTCAATCAATTTATTCTTATTACAACATCTCAAGTTCTTTGGATTTGAAATTTGCAAAAGAGCTGAATCATCTGTGTTTTCCATAGAGAAAGTATGCAAACCACCAGTGTTTGGAATAAAATACCCAACATATTCGACAGTAAAATTAGTAACAGTAATCTTAAAACCATTAACTTCAAAATCAGAAATATCTTGACCAGGAGTATAGTAGTAATCTAAATTAGTGTCAGTAACATGTTTAACAGAACCTAAATATTTACCGGCATACTTGTATGCAGAGTGTAAGTATTTATCAGCAGGGTACATTTGAGAAAATTGAGGATAAAGATAAGTGTAAAAATTAGCTGTGAACCCATTTTGTAGACCATCATAAGTAGGAAGGGTGCAACCTTTATTGGCAAAAACTTCTGGATGAGGAGGGTTCGCACCCGGATCTGCAATCTTAGAAGCAGAAGCAACTCGAAACGAGTTTAGAAGCATCAAAGAAATAATGCTTGGTAGCAGTTGTAAGTTTACCATATTGATAGCGTTTAGAATGTAACGAATGAATTGGTATCTTGGTATGGTTGTTATTGAGTTATAATTAAGTATTAATAAGGGCTAATAAAAGAAGATGGAAATTTACAAACGGAGAGAAGATTAAAACGAGTGATGTTGATGGGGTTTATATATGAATTGGAACAAGGTCTTTTGTCAATAAAAATATAGAAATCTCTAGACTTCAAGGATAAGCATAAGAACTCCTTGAATTGCAACAGGTGTTTCTGATAATAAGATGATAAAATTTTATAGGTATCAAACATAAGATAGTAGCTCCTTGAAATGTAAGAATTAACAATGATATTTGATAGAGTAGGTAGTAGGTAGTGTAGTTATCGGGTATGTGTTGAGGATAATCATTTCTTAATACTTATTATTGAAAGTTCTTGAATAACGCGTCGAAATGTATTCGTTAGCTAATATAGTCGATATTTAGTATTTTGTAAACAATTGAAGATGGCAATTGTTTTGGATGTTTTAATAAGTAACTAACGTACTTGGATAATAAACTAACGCACTGGATATCATTATTTCAGAACTTGTAAAGTCTCTTCAGAAACTCAATACCGAGAGCTTATTTAACTGATAAAAATAGTTTGTAGAATGTTCTGAACATAAAAAAAGCTTAATCTGGCAAAAAGGATAAATAAAAATATGACATCTTCTTGACAAATTCAATGAAACCTAGATTTCACCTCCTAGAAAAGCTTACTATAAGTAAATTCTTGATACCTTGAACCTTCAATCCGTTACCTATCACTGGATTTTTTTCTCCACTGTAAATTCTTGGACCTTATTGTTTCGGCTCTCCGAAAAACGCGAATTGGTTAAACAAACTTTGTTTATCCCTTGAAGAATGAAGATCATAAAATCGAATTGGTCAAGTTGTGCTTGATCAATGGCCAGAAAACCAGTGGTTTTATGACATTAATAAGTTCACCTACAGGTTCATCAAGTGATTATGCGATAGCCAATATATCAGTAGTAAAAAAATTACTGATTTGATTTTCCCACCATATTAGTTACCTAAACAGGACTTTTTTATTTTTTTTTAGTTTATCTAATCCAAAATTGATGAAGTATAGGGTTCATCTGATGTGTATTACATAAGACAATAAAAAATATTTTAATCTCCTTCTACTTATTTGTGACCTTGAGATTACGCATACCGCTCTTTTGATTAGTATGTTTTCCATGGGGTGATGGGTCTATTGCTTGTCTTGTGCTAGTTTCGTTACTATGAAACTGTTCGAATACATTCCATTTAATATATCCCCCGTTTACATTTCGATGATACCGGTTTGTATTTATTTACAAACATCTACCCTAATTAGGTATTTTAGTAGGTAAAGTGATAACTTCTAATTAAGGAGTGCTTCTATCGGTGGATTTAAAGATAAAAATAGTTATTAAACCCGTACTGAAACAAATTCCATAATCAAATTAGGAAATCCAGTTGCCTACAATACATATTTGTGAGACAACCAATATAACTTTATAATCTGAAACTCGATCGTTGAGTCAGTATGAGTATGTGTAATTGCAATAAACTAGAACGCGTCATTTCAAATAAATGTAAATGTGAATGCTAATGAGAATACGCTTTTTTCCCTAATCTAGTATTAGTACTTCTGCAACTGCTTGTCTCTACCTACAAGTAATAGGGAATAATTCTTAAGCATAGTTTGGTTGATTTCCAATACACTAAGCATACTTCTTACTTTGCTCTTTATGAGAAGTTACATCTATGGTAATCGCGTTGTTCTTCTTGATCTCTTGCTCTCTCATTTTGCAATTTTCTTTTTTTCTTGCTGGAATTTTCAGCAAAAAAACTAGCGAAATTTGAACAAAACTTTCCCGATCACTAAAGCGATTATTACCAATTGGTAGGTGGTGAGTTCTTGCTGTTGTGTACTACTCTATGAATGAGAGTAATTCTGTCTGTTTGCCGATATAATCAATCTAATAGCTCATTTGTGAAGTCAAACCTACAACAGTAGACATCAAGTATCGATTTAGAGACATAGCAAAGGATTAGCAGTTGTATTTGTAATCTAATTGTTAATAGAAAAAAGAGCCAAGGAAAAATTTTATACATTACTAGATTGTATTAGAATCCATTCTAATTGTTAGAGGAAGAGATAGATAGAAGATAAATTGTATATTAGAAAAATCTGAAAATGAATTATCAGAAAGTATATGGTATTACTGGACCAGTATCATCAGTCGGTCCAACTGCGGCTGAAAATAAACTGAATGATGGGTTAATCCAAGAGCTTAAGAAGGAAAACTCATTTGAAACAGAAAAGGAGACAGCTAATAGAGTTGCAGTTCTTGAAATTTTACAAGAACTGACTCAAAAGTTTGTGTATGAAGTCTCTAAAAAGAAAAACATGTCAGATGGAATGGCTAAGGATGCTGGTGGTAAGATTTTTACATTTGGTTCCTATAGATTAGGTGTTCATGGGCCAGGTAGTGATATTGATACATTAGTTGTTGTCCCAAAGCACGTAACAAGAGAAGACTTTTTCAATGTGTTTGATTCGTTATTAAGAGATAGAAAAGAATTGGAAGAAATTGCGCCTGTCCCGGATGCTTTTGTTCCTATTATTAAAATCAAATTCAATGGATTGTCAATTGATTTGATTTGTGCAAGATTAGATATTGCTCAAGTACCACAGTCTCTAACACTAGGTGACAAAAATTTATTAAGAAATTTAGATGAAAAGGATTTGAGAGCACTTAATGGTACAAGAGTTACTGATGAAATTTTAGAATTGGTTCCTAAACCTATTGTCTTCAGAATTGCATTAAGAGCTATTAAATTATGGGCTCAAAGAAGAGCAGTTTATGGTAATATATTTGGTTTTCCTGGGGGTGTTGCATGGGCTATGCTTGTTGCGAGAATTTGCCAATTATACCCAAATGCGTGTAGTGCTGTTATCTTGAATAGATTTTTTATGATATATTCTGAATGGAAATGGCCACAACCTGTTATTTTAAAACCTATTGAGGATGGTCCATTGCAGGTTCGTGTATGGAATCCAAAGATTTATGCTCAAGATAGATCTCATAGAATGCCTGTAATTACTCCTGCATATCCATCAATGTGTTCAACACATAATATCACTGAATCGACTAAAAATGTTATTCTCAGTGAATTTACGAGGGGAACGCAAATTACAAATGACATATTCACAAATAAAAAATCATGGGCAGATTTGTTTAAAAAGCATGATTTTTTCTACAAATATAAATTTTATTTAACTATTACAGCATCAGCTAGGGGTACCGATGAAGACCATCTAAAATGGAGTGGGTTGGTTGAAAGTAAAGTTAGGCTTCTAGTAATGAAATTAGAAGCATTACCTGGAATTAAATCTGCTCATCCTTTTGTAAAGTTATTTGAAAGCACTTATTGTTGTTCTGATAAGAAAGAATCTGATACAATTTTAGAAAATTATGGCTCTCATAAAACAGAATTTGTTCTAAATAAATTTACTAAAGTAACAGATGAAAACAAAGAAAAGGAAGAAGTAAAAGAGAAAGCTAGACTTTATTTAACAACAATGTATATTGGCCTTGATGTTAATATTGAAAATAAAAAAGAAAAGGTTGACATTCATGTTCCATGTACAGAATTTTTTAATCTTTGTCGTAACTTTAATGAAGAGTATCAAAATACAGATGTTTTCTCATTAATAATAAGGTATGTCAAATCATATGACCTACCAGACGAGGTATATGATGATGATGAGACTAGACCTATTAAAAAGAAAAGCAAAAGAAAGAAGGATGCAACCAATGAAGATACCTCTAAAAGGCCAAAGTCAGATACAACTTCGACAACTTCAACTACGGTAGCTAGTGCAATTAATGATGTTACCACTGTTGCATGAAACCGATAAAGATGTTTCTAAGATAGAACCCAATATAATATATTTTATCATATATATTTATTCTTTAATTTTTACTTACATAAAAGATATATGAACGAATAACTAAATGGAAATCCAAACCCTGTTTAATTAGACTGTATACATTTATTTAAAAAATAGATTTTATTATGAAAAAAAAATTTCAATAATATATATTTTTTCATTATTTGAAATTACGGTTTTTCCAATCAATACATAATTTTAATAAACAAATTTTTAAAAATTGTATTTCAATTATACGATATCAACTATATAGTATTCATTAATAAATAAGTTTTGAACTCCAAAATTACCCAAAAAGAAAACTATATGGCCTTCCTAATAATATTTTTGCTAAATATATATATTCAACTATTTGTATATCACTATACATTTTTATAAAATGTTAGAAATCATGACTCTTTATTTTTTACATATTTACATAATTTTCACGTTATTGAATTAGATAACTTGGTAATTAGTATTTTTTTATAACCGTAGTGCATGGTCATGTTTGATACCATAAGATCATCGGTAAACTGTTCCGATATAAGTGGAGTATTATTACTTATCATGATTATTCCATAAGTTTTCTCAAATGTTTTTATCTCTTCCATCCATTTATTAATATTAAAATCTATTTTATATTCTGGATTGTCTTGAACTGTGCTACAATGTTCAATAATAATCAATAAACATAAAAATGGAGGCCAATCCTTTATCGTTAAAGAATCGATGAAACTAATCAATTTAGTTATTATTTTACCAACATTAACGATTGGATATGTACACTTTTCTAAAACATTTTCAATATTCCATTCAGTTATATTCAATTTCAATAGATTAATATACCTATTTTTTAACATATTATAATTCGAAATATTGAATTTTAAACATTTGAATTGTTGACAAATCATGTATGTCAATGCATTCCAGGAGGAAGGATCTGTAACATTAGCAAAGCAAAAATTTTCAGTCATTTCGAATAATTTTATTTTGTAAGTTGTTTGGGTGGTAACATCAAACAGCCACCTTGTTGTATTCCAGCAATAGTAATTGGCAAAGTGACGAGAAGCGGAATTTTTAAAGGTTATTATAAAGTTTTCTATTACTGATATATGTAATGCTAAATCAGATTTGAAATAATTTTGTATTAGTATAAACAATTTTCTATAAAGATACCATAATGATGAAGATTTGTTTAACGAATTCTTTGTCGATGTCAACAGTCTCTGTATCATAACGAGTTCATTTAATAATATACAATCTTTATTACTAGAATTACTATTTGCAATCAATAGGGATAATAATGTGCTCTCATGAATATTTATTACTGTTTTATTTTCCGTTGTAGTTAACAATAAGCCAATAGTGCAATAGTATTCTTCCCATGGATCAGTGTCAACAATATAAGTTAACATCCTTTCATTTAAAAAAGTATGCGCTTCAACAAATATGCTTAAAAATGTTGATTTAAAACAAGTTAACTCAATTCCTTCTTTCCCATCATGTAGCTTATTTATAAAGAATCGTCTGTCTTTTATATCGGGTTGATCTGGTGCAAATGTTAGTCTATGATTGGTTACTGAAATATCATTCTTAAGAACATCATATAGTTCTTTACAATGTGGAACTAAATTTATTTGATTCATTACACTTAAATATACTAATTATGATATGGGTTAAGGTTTCATATTTGTAGTTTGATGTTGGTTCTCAAACTCTTTTTGGTGTTCATTATTTACTTAATTTTTTTCGTTTATTAAGTGTTAAGGCGATGCGCTACTTGTCGTTTCTCGATATGTTTTTTTTATGTATAAAGGGATTTAAACCAATAGATAAAACTGAACCCCACAACAAGATATTATTTCAAAAAATCCAACTAAGGTAAGGAACATAACTGAGGTTCATATATTTTTATAAAAAAGCTATAGTATTTATTTTATTTTACTAAAAAATTATTTTATTTAATTTGCATCAAGTTATTTAACATTAATCTACTGCTAAACTTTCCACTAATTGCCCCAGGCTCGCACTTTCATCTGGCACATGAATAGACAAAGAGTGGAACTGCTCTTCAGGAAAATCGGTATCTTGATCGGTCCATGATTCATCTTCCGTGTCGCTATTTTGATGCTTTGAATATAAGCTATTTTGAAATTTAGACCAGATGTTTGTCTTTGTTATAAAAATATTTGCTCGAGACGAAAATCCAAATACAGTTAAGGTACAAACAGACACGGAAACAATTACTATCGTATATAAAATCATTCTAGTATTAATCTGTGGTGCAGAAGAACTATACTGGATATTACCAGTCTGATTGTTCCTATTCATTGTGATATTTTTTGCGTTAGTAATTGTTTCAGCATTCTTCTTCGATAATAGTATATCTCGTTTTTCTAGTGATTTCGTCTCTACATGGTTTCTAATTTTAGATTGAGATTGGGTTTGAGTCGTGACTTCTAGATCATCAGTAGTGTACAATACTTTAGTTTTGTGCGGAACATATTTTTTGTAATCATTAGAATCTGTTGCACTAAAAAGATTAAACCTTGCTCCATTACGCATTGGTAACCTGATTATCATTGGCATAGATACACTTGTTGTTGTTGTTGTTACCGTGTTAGTTACCGTAGTGGTTCTTGGGAACCATCTTTTCTTTGTTTTAGTACTAGTTGTATGTGCGGTACTGGTTGTTGTTTCTACGGCTGTCTTTGTAACATTAATCAATTTCTTCTTTAGTTTAATTTTTAGTACTGTTTGTGTTGCAGTAGTTGTGGTCGTATCCGTCTCAGAATTGTTCTCGTATTCTGTCTCATAATTGGTGACTGTAACTTTACCAACCTTAATAACCCGTGTAGTTTCCTCTACTTCAGTTTCTGTTGTTGTAACAAAATCATGTTTATATTTAACTTTTGTCTTGAGTTTGTATTCCGTATCTGTCAAGGTCACGTATTTGTTTCTGGTAAAAGTTTGCAACTTTCTAACTGTTTCAACATTGAAGTCAGTTGTAGTGGTAATTAAATACTTTGTTTTAACTTTAATATCCTTTTCAGTCTTTGTTGCTGTTTTCGTTTTCCATTCAGTTTCAGTTTGAATTTTCGTTGTAACTTCGGTTTCAGTCTGGATCTTTCTTTTTAATCTAAATTCAGTCTCTGTCTCAGTCTCAGTCTCAAATTTAGTCTGAGTTGCAGTCGCAATCTCAGTCTCAGTTTCCGTCTCAGTTTCCGTCTCAGTCTCAGTCTCAGTCTCAAATTCAGTCTCAACTAGCGTTATGGTATCAACCCTGTCTGAGCATTGATCAATTATCTTTGTTCTTTCAGTAATAATAGGTTCCCATTTCGTAAGTGTTTTTTCTGTTGGAATATAAGTCGTGAAAACATTAGTTGTTGTATAATAGAGTGGCCTTGACTTCGTTATGAAAGTATAGGGTTCTTTCCTTTCTCTATTTTTTCTTCTACCCCATAGTGGGAAAACATGTGAACCTTTTTGTGAACCCGCTGTATAATTCTTTTGAAAATTTGCGAGAATTGAATCGATCAGGGATGATTGCTCAGTTGATGATAAGTTTCTGTATAGGATATCATTTTGATCCTTGAAATATTCAGTTTTCTTATGTTTCTTCCTTAATTTTTTATCACTAATGAATGTATTATTTTGTTTCACTAAGTCTGGCTCTTGTAGATTCTTCGTTTCAAATCCATTGACAATCTTTTGAAGAATGTCCAATTCGGAGTTTTCAGAAGAACATGATTTCAAGAAACAATCTGACGCTAAAGCCGAAAGTGCACACTTGAAACAATAACAATTATTTGAGTCTTGGAATGTATTATTATCAACGATTACACAAGAATTACAAAACCCATATTGATTACCCAAATTTTGTTGGATGCATTCTTTCAAATTGTTATTCTATAAATAAATAAATAAATAAGTGCATGAATGTATTTTATTAGTTAGTATACAAAGCGTTAAAGGAAAAAATAAAAACAAATAGAAAGGTGTTTCTTAATTAAAGGTATTTGTATTACGTACACAACTGGTTAAAAATGGTTGGATCTGATCAATTTCAAAGCCTGGACATAGACTAGCATCATCTGCGGTAAATGCTCCTAATACTGGGTTATTGATTCCGATGAACAGTACTGGGATTAGTATATTTAACACAATCATCTTACAATAAATCTTTAACCGCATAATTATTATGAATCAACAGGTTCTTACTTCGATATTTCTTTATTTATTGGTAAATGTGTCTTGATGGCAATTCAAATAAGTAAGTTACTCTAGAAATTCACAGTAGAAATAATAATAATTTGTTAATGATAGCGTTTATTATTTCTTGTGTTTGTGTAATTTTACCCGCCAAATGAGTAATGACACAAAGACAAGCAAATTAAAACAAGAAGATAAAGATAGAGGTGGATATCATCTTCGGGTTTGAATGAAATATCTATTTACGTACAAATTTATATATAATTGAATATAGTATATGGTTAAATAATCATGATCTAATTGTATTTAAATGTATTTACAAGTATCTTCAGATCAGTGTCTTATTTCTATTGTGTGGTCTTAGCCCTCTCAATAGCTTCCTTTGTAGTCAATTTTTCCAATGCATTAACTTCTTCCAGTATTTGACTCAATGTTTCCTTTTGTTTCTTTACTGGAACATCCTCTATGACACGGATATTTGGTGCCTTGAATGACTCAGAAGTTAGATGAATTGCATTTGGCTCACTTTCTTTGAAACGGGACATATTGCCAGATAAAATCTCACTCATGTAATATTTTTTAAATGACAGTGGAGAGGCTAGAACTGTAAATTGATAATCAGAAATCGTATATCCTGTCTTTTGTTGTAATGCCTTAACAAACTTAAACTTGAATATTAGATCGTCAAATGAGGAATTAAGTGTCGTATCATCCATAGATGTTAATTTGGTATTAAATGAATTATTATAAGATTCTAATAAAGCTTCATCTAATTGAGCTTCTGTCTTAATCTTTTCTTCGGAAATCCACTTATTGAATGGGACATCCTTTAGAGGAATAATATTTCTAGTCTTATCAAAGGTACCAATGAAGTTTTCTGGAACTAATTCCAAAGTGTTGACATTATCGTTTTTCAAAGAGAGATCCTTTCCTGACTCGATCTCACTTATAATTTCTTTTGTGCTCTTTCTAGCCTCTATTGGTAGACTTTCCTCTTCTTCTTTCTTTTTCTTCTTTCTATCCTTTAGCCACGAGAACACATCCTGAGAGACAGTAGTGTTGTGGAAACCTCTATTGGAATTGGCAAACGTATTTGCAGAAATCCTGTACAACGAATTACAATTTTTCGCCCTTACACAAATATTTGATACTGTCATTGATAACTAGCGGTTTATAAACACCTACACTTTTTAGACTTATCCCACTAGAGTGAATAATCCAACAACTGTTCATTCATGTATTATCCAAAATCTCACAATCAATTTATCTTCAAAGGGAATGAAACTTTTTCGTCACGACGCAACGGGAAAACAAACAGAGAAAGAAAGAGCAAGTAGGTTACCCAGCAATAGTTTCCGTGGAATTTTCTCTGTAAAACTGAGAAATTGATTCTGTTGGTGGAACTAGTTCCTTGGCTGATAGTTCTTGTTTAGACAAAAAGAGTCCAAAGGAAGGAATAGTGATAATGTTATTACAATTATTCAAGAAATACAAACTAGAACATCGTAGGATTAGCTGATATAGCTTTCTATTTCCAATAATAAATATTCAATAAAAAATGGGTTCTGCGTTAAGTTGTTTCAAACATGGCTCTTCAGATGAAGATGAGGCATTACTAAGAAGTCAACAGGCTGGCTATGGAACAGACAACAATAACGATCCAAACAATTTACTACAACAACAATTGAGGGAAGATGATCTGAAAGCACTGACGAGAGAAAACGAACTAAGGGATATAGTGAACAACACAAATGATAAACTGATTGACATTTCAATGATATCTAATAGTGGTATAGTGGTTCAAAGCAATGATTTTACTAATAATCGTGATAACTCAGACGATAATGAAGACAGTGAGATGGACGATGATGAAGGTAACCATCTACACCCTCCTTCTTCTAATTTAGCTGCTATAATAAGCAATAATAATGCAAGTATAAATTCAAATAACATAGATGATGAAATAAATCAAATCAACGAAACTGAAGACTCTAAACGGAATTTTATTCAATTGGATACAAAGATTCAATTGTCGTCGGATACTAAAAATATGATAACAGATTTACACAAAAACATCGTGGACGAAATAGACAACCAGTTGCACATCAATATCCCAGGTAACCTTACTATGACATTTTAAATTATTAGCTACAACGATCCCACAACATATAACACATTGCATTACATACACAGCCACGTCCATGACTACCAAGTATTGCTTGATGCTGCAAACATTTTGCTGATAAGAAAATCGTTGTGAACGAAGAACTTTCGCATTCCATGCAGAAAAACAAACAAATTTAAATAAAGAAATATTCAATTTGGATATTTGGTATAATATTATATACAAAACATTGTAGTATAAAACATAATTCTAGCAAACTCAATTAGAAAATATAGCATAGTTTTTGTTAAATCAGGACTAATATTTTCTATATTCTTTTGTTTATTTTATCAAGAATAAGACAAGTAACGTAGTATGCCACCAAGAAAGAGAAAGATCGTTGAAGAAGAACCAGCTGCGGATGTTCCAAAATATTTAGCTGGTAAAGTTCCAAGAACTACAGGCGACCAACCAGAAATAGACTATTCAACTCCACTAAATTCCAATTCTGAGCTATATAAAGAAGAATGGTCTGTCCCAAGGTTTAACCATTTCGTGTCTGATACACTAGATCAATTATCAGAAATTAATAAAAATATATTCAAGGATTTCATTAAATTACCAAGTAGGAAATTCCACCCACAATATTATTACAAAGTAGAGCAACCAATATCTATAAATGAAATCAAATCAAGGGATTACGAGGTGTCACTCAGTTCAAGAGACTTCCTTTTAGATGTGGAATTGTTGGCTAAAAATTGTAACTCATATAACGAATCAGATAGTCTGATTGTGAAAAACTCATTTCAAATGGTGAACTATATTAAATATGAAACATTGAAAGCAAAGAATTTTGAAAGAAATTACTTGATCAATGATGCTATCAAAGCTAAGTTATTAAATATTTTAAATCTTCTCAATAATGCCACTGCAAAGAAAATCACCGATGAATTACCTGAATTAGTTACCGGGTTAAATGATGACAATGATGATGAATATAGATTAAGCAGTCCATTTATGGAATTAGTAGACAGGGAAGAGTTACCAGAATACTATGAGGTTATTCACAGACCTTCATCATTATTAGTAATTAAGAATAATTTAGAAACTGGGTATTATTCAAAAATATATGATTTTATTACTGAGGTACAACTAATATTTGATAATTCGGCTGTTTTTAACGATGTTGGATCTTTCATTTGTCAAAGTTCCAATGCACTATTGGCGTATTTTAACCATATGGTTCAGGATAAGTTCTTTAATGAATTAAAAGACTTAAGCGAGCACGGTGAAATTACTTTAGAATATGATGAAGACGAATATTCAAAATATGTGCCAACTACAAAAGAAGAAATCCAACCGGCAACGGCTCAGATAATAGCAGAGGAAGAATTTGATGATTTCAATCACATCGAGGGTCTAGGTAATGGATACAATCGTAATTTATTGACACAAGATTATCTATTAGGCTCAAACAATATCAAACCTATTTTTTCCAGTGATACAAAAGTAGACGCAACAGGCAACACCAATTCAGATTCCAATCACACAGCTACTAGTACAAACACTACTAATGTTGCAAATAACAACACCGCTAAGATAAATAAACAAAGTGAAGTTTTGAAATATAATATTGTTAAATCAATCAATAAGGAATCTGTATCAGAACAATACACTGTAGAGAAGAAACCATTTGATTTAATAAAGGAAGTTTGCATATTTACATCTAAGAGTCTCTACAATCAAGCAAACAATCCTATGCCAGGTTCAAGACCACCATGCATTCAAAACTGGGTAGAGTTTACCTTCAACGGCGAAGACTTAAACCAAAATGAAAATATGTTTTCATTTTCATTACAGCCTTTCCAAACATTTTTAACTGTCACTGCAAGTGTGACTAAATCGAATATACTATCTACATTATATTTAAATAATGATATTGTTAAAGTCAAGAGGGATGCTAAACGACAACGTGAGCAGCGTGAGAATAGACAAGATGGAGAGGATAGTACTGTTAAAACAGCAGAAGATGAAGAAGATAATGTAAAGGATAAAGGAATTGAAACAGAAAGATTTGATATCCGTTTAAATGAAGGTTTGAATTTATTAGAGTTTAAGTCTGAATATGAAATGAGTGAAGGCCAACATGAATCAATGAAGTTTTGGATAAATGTATTCCCATAATATTACAAGACTATTTTCTTCCTTCTTTAGCCTATATAAATACAGGAATAGAGTAAAATGTGTAACTATAAAGAATAATAAAGAATAAATGATAAATGTACATCTATATATATATATATATTCATGTAAACAGTTCGGAGTTAGTTCTAAACTCCCTTATTTCCTTTTTTTGCCACGTGATTTACAGACCACCAATAATATCGAAGTATCTTATTGTATCTGGAGAAAAACAAAAGGGATCCCGCAGTAGAAAGTACATTAAGAAAGAAGAAAAAAATACCCAGGAGGGAAACAAAATCAGATAGTACATTGTATGTACATATATATATTACGAATACACAGAAATTTCAAATATTTTAGTATTTAACAATTTTGAAGAAACATAAGATTAACGTTAATATAATAAAAATAAAATAAATTACACACATATACAATGGTTGCAGTAAGTTAAATTCAGCAAAGAATCCATCCTTTGGATTTCATAATTCAACTCCTTTTCCCATTACTAACTTCATATATTAAAATAACAAATTGGGGGGGAAACTCCCAAGACAACCAATTACTATGAATAGTACATATCACAATTAAACTCTAGAATTGCCCCACATTTCGGTAAATTACAATTACGCACCTTATTCAACTACACACCAAACTTGATGGTCTGGGGTGGTTCCTCATTGATGGGTATCTTTGTATTTGTTGAAGGATGGCCATTATTCCAGGAAAGTATATTCAGCAAGATTCCTTTGTTGGGCAATACTTATAGAAAGGAAGAACCAGCTGCTGAACCTCCAGTGGCTGAAGAATCTGATTAGAAAAAGAGAGAAAAAGAGAGAAAAGAAGGTTCTTCATGATTATTCTTTTTGTCTGATATAAATAAAAATTATTATGTATATTTATTTATTTATTTATTCGTACCATTTAACTAATATATTCAGTAAAAGGTATTAAAACAAAAAGTGACGAAGCAGGTTTTCATATTTTTAGTGTTACATATTTTTATTCACTTGAAATTTTGTTTATAAAAAACAGCAACATATCGTTAAGAATCAAAATAATTAATCTTTTTTTACTCATTAAAAGATGATATTTTTTTGACCAATAAAATATATATAAAAAAAAATAAAAATCATAAGGATAAGAATATAGACATTAATAATGTATTTAAATCGTTAGAAAACGAAACAAAAAAGGAGTAACCAATAACAATTATTCATAATTTGGATTTAACATTACCGACTAACTTAATTGCAGCATTGTCTAGGACGACAGCATTGCTGTCCAATGCGACGGTTTGGAAAATAACAATATCACCTTGTTTCCAAGCTCTTACCTTTAATGTATTTCCTGGGAATACGACATTTGTAAATCTAACCTTTAATTCTTCATATGGACCGAACTTTTCATACAAGGCTTTAGCTGACACACCTAATGTACAAAGACCATGTAAGATTGGTTTTGGGAATCTAACAGATTTAGCAACGATTGGGTCAATATGTAATGGATTAAAGTCACCTGATAGTCTATATATGGCTGCTTGATCTTTGTTTGTTTGAATGTCAATTTCAAAGTCTGGTTGTCTATCAGTTGGTGCTTTAAACTGTTGAATGGAAAATTGGGCTCTTGGCTCATTGATTTCTTTTGACTTTGGAACATGTGCACCTCTAACAAAATATGAACCTTCGTTAGTAGAGAAAACTTTATTTGTGGCAGTGTCAACAGTCACGTAGCGGGCAACTATCAAAGCAGCTTTACCACCCTTATCTAATACTTGAATTGGCTTAGCAGTTGTCTTCAATACCCCATGGGTTGGTAGTCGAGTGCTGCCCAGTTTGAAATACTGTTCACCGTGTAATAACATTGTGTAGTTGAAATTATCCACTAATTGATCCATGTTAAGTTGTTTTGATGAGTTCATGCCTGGAATAACAGCATACGTTGGTAGAACTTGAAAATTTGAATCATTTTCATAAACGTATTTTAGTTCTTGACTCTGACTGCCTAATCCTAAATTGTACAAAATACAAGCCTTTTCGTCATAGTTGAAAATAATACCATCTCCATTGCTGGCAGTAGATTGGCTGCTATTTGTTGTCTTAGTTGCCGACATCATAGCAGTTTGAACTCTCTGTAAGATTGACATTGAAGATTCCTTTGTTGAACTTGGATGAGTTGATTTACCATCTGAGAAGTTAGTTACTTGGTTCCAATTATCTCTAATTATCTCTGGTGTGATTTCATTTTGCAATGCTACAAACCCAGAACTTCTTTGCCATCTTGTTTGTGCACACCAACCACCACCTACCTCGAACAACTGGCCGTTAACGCCACCAGCTTTCTGGTTCTTTAATTGTAGTTCTTCAGATGCCAATAACACGACCAATGGACTAACTTGAGATGGATCGAAGTTACTCTTCAACTCTGTCTGACCAAAGATTGTTCTTGTCATTGCAGTTTCTGCATGTGGTGCAATAACATTAACCTTAATACCATGCTTAAAACCTTCAATAGCAATTGTTCTTGATAAACCTAAGATAGCCGCTTTAGCGGCTGCGTAATTTGCTTGTCCAAAGTTACCATAGATACCAGAAGTCGATGTTGTATTAATAATATAGCCTGACTTTTGTTTTAGGAAGCATGGCCAAACCGCCTTTGCCATTGAAAAAGTTGCATATAGATGAACTTTCAAGACTGCATACCATTCATCATCTGTCATCTTTAAAAATGACTTATCACGTAAGATACCTGCGTTGTTCACTAGGATATCAACTTTACCAAAATGTGAAATTGCGTTTTCTACTATTTGGGAGGATTCTGTGATGATATTATGACTATCTGGAATAGAAGAATTTGGACCATACAAAGAGTTAATTTCATTAGCGACGTTTTCAGGAGTTCTAATGTCGTTAACGATAACCTTTGCACCATATTTGGCAAACCATAGGGCATGTGATCTACCCAAACCTGCACCAGAACCAGTGATGATAACGACTTTACCCTTTAATGAGTTAATTCTGACTGAACCTTGATCATTTTCAACTGGAAGCAACTTTGCCTTCGAAGTCAATGTATTAAAATCGGCCACTTTAGTAGGGTGCTGAGTGTTATTAAAGGGTTTTTTATCATAAGCAGTAATGCAATTCCATTTATTCAAAATTGCCTCTGGAGTGAAATATTTTTCGTCAGAGGGATTAAAGATCTGGCCTGAGGATCTCTCCCATCTGATTTGACTATAAAATCCTGCTGCCAATTCAAAGATAGAATTAGTTACATTAGTTGACTCGTGTGTTAAATATAGAACTAAAGGAGCAATCTTTTCTGGGCCCAGTTGTTTTAAAATATGGGCAGGCAATACGTCTTCTGTCATTCTGGATCTCGCCAATGGAGCAATTGAATTTGCGGTGATATTATATTTTGCACCTTCTTTTGAAAGAGTCTCTGCAAGACCTACTAGCCCCAGCTTTGCAGCCGAGTAATTAGCTTGACCGAAATTCCCAAATAACCCTGCTGGAGAACAGGTATTAATGATTCTGCCGAATTCCTGGTTACGCATATAAGACCAAGCAGCTTTGGATAACTTATAGGCACCGTTTAAATGAACGTCAATGACTTGATGGAACTCCTGTGGGTTCATCTTATTGAAAGAGACATCTCTTAAGATACCTGCATTATTAATCAAAATATCGATTCTACCGAAATTGTCTATTCCTGTCTTTATGATATTTGCGCCGTTATCTGACACCGAGTCATAATTAGCTACGGCAGAACCATTGTATTTGTCTTTAATTTCCTGGACTACTAAATCTGCAGCACGAGAGTTGTGACCGGAACCCTTTAGACTTCCACCTAAATCGTTGACTACGACACTAGCGCCTCTCTTTGCATACTCTAGAGCATATACTCTTCCAAGCCCTCCACCAGCACCTGTCACTACTACTACTCTTCCTTTGAATGATAAATTATCATTAATTTGATTCATTATTGCTTCTTTTACTTATTGTTGTTATGAAGTTTTTATTTTGCTGGTTATGATGACATTAACTAAAAAGTCTTAATAAAACAATACGCTGAAAATAGAGTGATAGAAATAATAGAATACATTACTCTTTATATATAAAAATTAAAAACAACCAAATTGACACATTGATTACTGTATGATTAATTTTACTCCAATATTTTTTGTTTGTTTGATTTATCGTTGCAGGGAATAGCCGCCCACCCAATACTATCTCCGAAATCCGGCCTATTAACCGAGCCAATGAAACAAATAAACCGGTGAACACACACAAACAAATCTGTTCAATCATCAAACTGTCTTTACTCCACCATTGCAATAAAACAAAACAAGTCAACATCAAAATCAATCTCTTCGTTGACACCGGTTTCCAAGAATCGATGACGCTGCGAGACAACGTTCCCCTCATTTAAGAGTGCAGCTGAAAATGTCGGTGTTTGTTTTTCATGCGGTCGGACAGCCGGACAGTCGAGTACAGGGTTACCCGCGCATCTCGTAGTCTTGCATCCGGGTAATATACTTCACTCCTTTGAATACCGATCCACTATTACTATTAGCACGGTTAAAAGTAACACCATTACTGTTGTGCATATCATTGGCAAAGTTTATACTACTAACTTTCATTCCGCTTAACAATTCTCCTTCGTTCCCATACTTAATGTCTATTGTCTTCAATGCTAGTCGATTACGGTTACCGTTGCTGACCTGCTTTGCTAATGCTGCGCTCTTGTCAGTTTCATTCTGACCACTATTCTCTGGCTTTCCACCACTGTAATCAATGCAGCCTCGTAAGATTGCTAATGTTCCCGTAGGTATGTCCTTATCAAATATCCATACGCTCTTATTATAATGTACATCATTGGTAAACCGACCATGCGTATTACGCAGTATCTTAATATTAATATTTTTATTTTGATCCTCATCTTTGTTTTCAGTCATATCTTCTTCAATATCTGTCTTGTTGATATCTTGATAGAATTTTAATTGAACTACTAAGTCTTTAATATGGGATACTTTAGTAGACCCACTCACATTTATGGTAACCTCAAACTCATCGTTATTATTACCTAACTCATTTTCAAATGTAACATTAACTAACCCGAGATTATTCTTATATAAACTTCTATTCTTACCCTCATAATTATCCTCGCGTATAGTATACTGCATTAATTCAAACAACCCATTTGGCGGTATAAATTTAAATTTCGAATTTATTAACCTATTATGACCTCTACTCTCTTCAGCACTACCACTGTTATGTTCATTATTCTTAATATACTCATCAATTTGAACACAATCATGGAAACTAGGCACCCCTAAATCATTACCATTATTATTCATATTCAATTCAACTAACGGAACACCATTCAAAGAACTTCGAATATTTACCACTCCGTTAATCATATAGTTCAGCAGTTCAACTTTGCTATCATCTCCTTTATAATGAGGGTTACCACCATTCCTTATATGCTTCCTCTTATGCTTCTTTTCAAGTACTATATGTACATTCTCAATAAAATCAAAATATATCTCCTCTTTAACATTCTTAACATTACTGCTTCGCCATGGCACAATCTCATCCTCATTATAACTAGAATCAAAGATATTAGTATTCATTGAACCCATCTTACTATGTACCAAATCATGCTTGCTAACAACATTAGATATACTCTTAGCAGTAGAATTAATAAATTTTGTCAAATCATTCACTAATGGTACAACATTCTTAATTCTATTAGAGTACAAGCCGCCATTCACATTTGGTTCTCCATCATCCAGGCAATAATTGAATATCAACGTCAACCGATCGTAGTTGTTACTCAGTTTCTTTATACTCAACTTATCTTTATCAAAATATTTAAGAAGGATCTTGTCCATTTGCTCTAAAAAGATATACGGCTCAATTTCATTTAGATTTGTATTAGCAATACCACTCTTAGTGCGCAGGCACCAATATAGCAAATTGTTACAAACAGAATAATACTTGTATACTTCTAAATTTTTACCCACAGATGCATGCCATTTCTCGTTATTATAATTGTTACCAGTACTACTATTATTGTCATTACTAATAAGATCAGGACATATAGATTTGATTTTCACTAATAAATTACCAAATACAGGTGCATTTGCACTACCTAAATATTGGAATACCAGTTGGTTCTTTTTATCTGTAATATAAAACGAAATATACATAATCACCTCTGTCGGTCTGTTCTTTGCTTGTTTATTTTCTAGCGATACAATTCAGTTCAATTGACTTGCTGCACAGGATACTACACAGTTAAAAACCTATCATTCATAACTTATAACCAAATAAGGTAGAATACTCATGGTTTTACACTATAGTCAATCAACTCTGGCTATATTTTTTTTTCCAGGTTTCATAGAAAGATTGCAATCCCAGCAACAAACACAGCGAAAAAAACAAACAACGGAAGAACCGACAAGCAAACGGGAAAAATTATACTGGAAACTGTAACGCAAAGCAAAAAATAAACAAATGGCATTTTGAAAATCATATTGAAACTTCATCGTATTTTCAAACAAAGGGTACTACTACTATTATTACTTACCATTAGATTTGGCAATCATATAGTCTCCAATTTAGCAAATTTTATAAAAGGACAACCATATTCGCATAGTGCAGAAGTATCATATTGCAATGAACATTACCAATAATAATAATAGTAACGCAAATGATACTGCTTTAGAAAACACTAACGCTAACAATGATATAGGCAACAACAACAACAACAACAACAACAACAACAATATCAACAATAATAATAATGCAAACCAAAGCCAGACTGCAGTACGTGACTTTTTCAGTAATATAGGAACACCATCCTTCAGCTTTTCACAAATTCCACAGAATATTTTACAATCTTTGACTCCACCACAACTAAGAATGATCCAGCAGAGACACCAGCAGTTACTATTAAATCGTATTCAGCAACAACAACAGCAGCAATCAGGCAATAGATCTGCTTCAAATACTGCTCCTACCCCTGGCAATAACATGAATAATGGTGAAAATAACACTACTAATATTTCTAATAATAATAATATTAACAATGCAGCCATTACAATGCAAAATAGATTACAGCAAAGTTCAACTCCGACGGCACAATCTCAATCGCAATCACGATCTCAGTCTCAAACACAACCACATCCTCAGCCTCAGCCTCATGCCCAAGTTCAACAACGTTCTCAATCCCAAGCTCAAATACCGCAACAGCAACAACTGAATAATAAGAATCAGAATACAAACACAAACTCAAGTGCATCTGTAAGTGCAAATACAAACCCAAATGCAAATGCAAACGCAGTTCCCAGTGCAAATCCAAGTAATGCGCCTGGCCTAATTAATCTTCCCCCACAAATTGCTCAATTACCTTTGACCACCCAAATTCAAGTATTGAATTCATTAAAACACCAAGCAATATCAAAGAACAACCCTGCTGCTGTCACAACAATTACAATTGCTCAACAACAACTACAGCAAAGATTACAACAACAATTACAACAACAGTCGCAATCACAACAACAACAGCAACCTAATCTTCCACAATCCAATGGGTCAACACCGAATAGTGCTGCTACTGGAACACCTCTAAATATGAATATGTCTGCAACTAATACAACACAACCAACAGCTGCTGCAAATCAGTACATGAATAACCAAGTACAAACACAGCAGCAAAGAGGCTCGACAATTCCAAATCCAAAAGTTCAAGAACAAATATTAACGGCACAGCAAAGAGTTAAGCTTCAAAGCCTACAACAGCAACAACTACAGCAACAACAGCAACAACAGAAACAGCAACAACAGCTGCAACAGCAGCAGCAGCAACAATTACAACAGCAACAACAGCAACAACAGCAACAATTACAACGACAACAGCAATTACAACAGCAACAACAGCAACAACAGCCACAACAGCCACAACAGCCACAACAACAACAACAACAGAAAAATACAGGAAAAGTTACAAAACCAAGAGCTAAGAGTAGAGCAAAAGTAAAATCACCTAAAAATCAAAATTTACCCCAAGTACCACAACAACAAGTTCCACCACAACAATTACCTATACCAGTACCACCTATGCAAGCTCATATCCCACAATTACCATTACCTGATTTGCCTAAATTTCAAACAATCAAATACGACCCAAAGGAATCAAAACTTCCATCGCCAACTTACTGGTCTGTCACTGCGAAAAATGGCAAACTGCCTGCTACAGACACACTTCTGTATGAACAACTTATTCAACGTGACACAAATTATTCTGCATCCCACAAGAAAGAAATCCAAGGATATGAACCATTCAGCATATACGGGTTCAGCAATAAAGAATATATTTCCAGACAGTGCCATAACTTGAAGTACTACCAAACCTTAAAAAATACAAGAATGCAATCCATTACATTGACAAACAAAAATGTCAATGCTGCAAGTATTTGGGGCCAGGGCTATGCCGGATACGGAAACGGAGAGACTAACGTAACAACTGATGTGATACCAGAATTCCATGCAGAGGGAACGAGAAAGAACTTTTTCTTGAATGAAAAAGATCTATATAGGGATGCTATGGATGGACCATTAAAGGAACAGTTAGTACCGATAAGATTAGAATTTGATCAAGAGAGGGATAGATTCTTCCTAAGAGATACGTTACTTTGGAATAGAAATGAAAATTTAATTGGATTGAAAGATTTTGTTAAAGATATGATGCTGGATTATAGATTTGATGATGGATGCGCTAAAAGGTTTGGGGACGTCATAACACAATCTATAAAGGAACAAATTATGGAATTTCAACCAGATCCATACGTTGAATTAGATCAGGTCCGAACCGGAGGTGACGATTTAAGAGTCAAGATTAAATTAGACATTGTTGTTGGACAAAATCAACTAATTGATCAATTTGAATGGGATATTTCAAATAGTGAAAATTGCCCTGAGGAATTTGCAGAAAATTTATGTCAAGAATTACAATTACCTGGAGAATTTGTTACAGCAATAACTCATTCAATTAGAGAGCAAGTGCATATGTACCATAAGTCTCTAGCGCTTTTAGGCTATACATTTGATGGGTTACCAGTAGAAGATGATGAGATCAGAAGTAGACTATTACCTGTTGTCACACTTGATGATTTATTCAGGACCCCTGGTGAGACAAAATCCTATACACCTAACTTACTACAAATATCTGCTGCAGAACTGGAAAGACTAGACAAAGATAAAGATAGAGATACTAGACGTAAGAGAAGACAAGGCCGTTTCAATAGGCGTGGTTTTGGCCTAATTACAGCAAATAGCAATGTGAATTTGTCAATCAATAATAATAACAATGCCACATCTAACAGTGGGTTATCCGGCATCGGTATGAATTCAAGCCTAGGCTTAACAAATAATAGCTTATCTACTACTACTACAAATAATTCGAATAGTGGTCCAAATAGCATGAATGGTGTAAATAATCCACCAACAGAAATTTTATTACCTGATATTTCTGATATTCCAAGAACATTCAGAACCCCAATTCCAACTACAATATTACCTGGTGGTGTTGATTTTGGTCCATCGGTCGATTCTTATAACCTGAAAACAACTGTGGCGTATCATCCAAGACCGGAAAGACCAAAACCAAAATCACCTCCATGTTTTATTGTTGACAATATCCCTGGGAAATTATTATTAATTTCCATTAAGCTACCTACCAAGACAGATACTCCTGATGTGAAAAAGGAAAATGGCGATGGGACGAATGACACTGTTGCATCACCAACAGAAGAAATAGCAGCACCACAGACAGCAACTGAAAGTAATGATCTAAAGCAAACTCAAACTAAAGAAACTATACCATCTGAATCTTCGCAAGAATCAGTCCCATCCCAAGCACCAAAAGCAAAATTTACCAATAGTGATACAACCACAACCATGAATAATAGTAATAATGAAGTTAGTTCAGTGCATTCATCAAAAACTACCAGTTCTAGTAAAACAGTGGGTGATTCCAAGGGAACCCCAACATTTTCATCTTCTCAATCAAAAAAAGATTCACCTAGTGTATCACCTCAAGTAAGTACCAATACAAATGCTATTAGTTCAAACGCAAACTCAACTTCTCTCACCTCTCCAACAATCGAGTCAACTGACAAACACAGCGACTAAGTGTAACTAGAGAAATTACTGGATCTACACTAATACTTAAATAAACGTAATGTACCTGAATATATTACACTAATTGTAACGATATATAACAACGACACATTTAATTCTGCATGTATTATTAAATCAATCATCCTTTTTTTCTTTCTTATACCGTTTGCAGTGACATAGTTATATATGTGTTTTTATCCTTTTATGTAATCAATTCGGGTGCTTCGTTTATGTAGAAAAACAAACGCAAATGGAATTTCATAGAAAAAGGATGTACATACATTGTACCTCTTTGATATAAAATAGTTACACGAGTTTCAAGAAGACAAACTTAACTTTAAGGCTAAAACAGTTTAAATAAAAAGCACAACAATATCTGTTATTTTTTAGTAGCTAGCAAATTATAGTTTTTACATTTATTCACAAGCCCACCCATCAAGTAATATCTATTAATACCCTCAAGGCCGGTGGTATACGCAGAAATCAGCAACATTTTGAGAGATACTAAAATACCAATACTCACGAACAATACTTCAAAATTTTCAATGTTAAATCCAGTAAGAGAAAATTCTTCAGAAAATCTTCTTACAGAAATCTCGAATGCCTCAGAGCCATCGGCTCCAGTCGCTGGAACAAGCCTAGAATCTAATTCTGAAGAGCACCCACTAGAGGAAATCAACATTGCAGATAATCATAATTCTTCTCTCACAAGTGAAAATAATGGAGGAGAAGACTCAGAAGAAAATGCTACAGGTGGAAATAGCACCACAGATGGACTTCTCGGATCCGAATTAAGAGCAAGAGCAACAATACAAATAGACAATATAGGGAGACATTTCAATATTTTAGATAGAATATTTAAGAGACACTCAAATAATGATACAAATAATAGAGGTGAAGCATTTGATGGTGTTTTCAGTAATTTAACAGCAAAACCTGATAACAATACCGACGAAGATGAAGAGCACCACAATGAGACATTACCAACTTATGATGCAGCAGCAGCAGACATAGTACCTTCATATTATGGTATAGATTTAAATAATTCAGATATGTATATTGACGAAATCTGCATTGAAGGTTTACCTGTCGGGAATATCGCAAATTTATTTTGGAATATTATTGTCAGTACAAGTTTCCAGTTTGTTGGGTTTCTGATAACTTACGTTCTACATACCTCACATGCTGCTAAACAAGGTTCAAGATTTGGTTTAGGGTTGACATTTTTAGGTTATGCCTATTCTATGATACCAAATAATGTTACTTCAAAAGTTGGCAAACACAAAAGTCTGAATAGAGTCGAGTTATCTGATCCAAACAATTACGATGATTTAAATTTGGATTCTAGTCCAACTACCCAGGACCAATTTGAATCTCAGTTAAGTCATGGGTATGAAGAAGAAAAACAAAATCTCCCTGCATTGGCTGTTCTTATTGGGATTTTAGGCGCATTCATTACCATTAAAAGTATAGTTGATTATATTAAAGTTAAAAAGATGGAACGCAGGTACATGTCACAAGACCCAGTATAATACCATAACTAGCTCTTATCAATTCAGAAACACATATCCCCATAAATCTTCATTAATACCTCATTTATAAAATTAAATATACTACACATATTTTCTTGAAAATTACTTCATATCCAATCGTTTTGTTTAGTTTATTTTTGTTTCTATGCGTTATCATATACATTATTCATTATATGCAATATATTTAATTTTCTTCCAAAGTTTTTACCTATCTAATTATCTATATCTTTATCCGAGAAATACTAGCATATTTTCATAAATGGTAAACACAATACCACCACTTAATACTAATCTACCTAATCTTGGTGTGGCACCTTTCCAAAATGCTTTCAAACCTTCTTCTTTAAAGATAGTTGTAAAACAATTTATGGTGGAGGTATATTTTGCAGCGCTTAAACTTTGCATCCGTGTTTTAACCGTATCAATTGGCATGGTAGTATATACTGTTACAATACCACTAAATGCCCCTACAACAAAAGTTAGACCTGAAGACAGTGGCTTATCTTTTGGAGAGTTGGTATAATCTTGGATTAGCGTTTTAATTTTATTGTAGCAGCCTAATCTAACAGCTTGATTTGCAGCTTGTCTAATCGAGACTGGAACCACAGCACCATAAAGACCTCTAACTCCTTGATCTTTAATCAATGTATAATAGTTTCGTACCATTGAACGACCGTTACTTTGGTATTTTGGTTTTTCTGATTGCTTGTCATCAATTAAGGCAGTCTTAACTGCCTCAAATGGGGTCACAGCAACAACACTTTCTAATAAGCCTGCACCTAAACCAGCAAGTACACCCCTAGCACCACTTAATTCACCAGTTTCACGATCTCTTAATACGTTTTTAATGGCATCGAATCCAAGAAACCTAACACCTGCCTTTGCAGTGTTTCCAACAATGAATGCAGGACAGCCCACATAAATGGAATTAACACCTTGTGTTTTAGCTGTATTATAAATTAATACAAGCGGATTTCTAGAGGCCTTGGAGGCCTTATCTATTAACTGTAATCTTGTTTTTGCAAACTCGAATGGATAAGTAATACAGGCTTCCAGCGCACCTGCAACTGCACCAGCTATAAATGAGTTCAACGGATCAATTTTCTTTTTCTCTTGAGGTGTTGCTGACATTGGTCTTAATTAGTCTTTGCTTCGATATCCGAACTCCTTAGATTATACACAAGATTGTGTCAAGAGAAGGCAATACATACTATGTTTATATACTTTTGGAACCAACTAACATTTAGGCACCTTTAGTCTTCTTATGACTAACTTTTCAGAGTGATATATTTTTTATATTCAAATTCCGGCGGGATTTTCAAGATTCGCGATGGTTCCTATTTATTTTAATTTCTCGAGCCGCAAATTTCAGATTTCCTAAGGGTTTTTTAATTGAAATTATAGAATAGCAAACTGGTAGAGTATAGGAATTTTTCACAAATGGGTAGAGAGATATTGAAAATTATGAATGAATCTTAATTCCAAGGATCATATCTTGTGCTATTTTATTTTAGTCACCACTTTATATTTTGGCAGCTTTTACTTTAAAATATTACATATTATTTACACAGACTATTCAAATCACTTAAATAAAATAACTATATGAAGATTTTCATCTGAACTGAGAATAATATCTTTCTTCTCCAAATCTCTTTTCAATTAAATCTAAAACATCCTTAGGATAAACATCCTCAAATTTCTCACCACCATTTAAGACCCGATCTTCATGGATCTTCTGTTCCTCTTTAGTTAACAATATAATGTTTTGTAAACTAACGGGTTTTGATGGATCCCATTTAGACAATGTTAGCCTTGTAGAATATCCACTGATTGGTGATTTACCTCTAAAGACTTCTTCGACTATGTAACCGACATCTTGTAAAGCAACTGGGACTCGTTGGTCTGGTACACCAATACGTGACATTTGTCCTGACAATGTTTGTAAAACACCGTCATACATCTTTTTCCTATTTTTACCTTCAATTGGGTTCATTGGATAGCCAGAGACCTTAGTGATGATCCATGTTGCAATAGTTAAACCAAAGATACCTGGCATGGTACCTAAAACTGGTAAAATCCTGACACGGAAATCTCTTAAAGCACTTAATTCACCCACTTTACCCTTTTCAAACTCATCATCTGGTAATGGTAATAATTTTGCTTTACGTGGATCTGGTTTTTCAGCACTAAACACAACTGGGATACCAGTAGTAATGCCTCTTTGTTTTAGTTTTCTTCTAACGACACGAGCCAAAGGATCTTCTTCAGTAGTAGTCATATCCCCAACATTAATACGTGTCGGGTCACTCTTTGTTGATGCACCCATTGAAGAAATAATCTCAATGCCTTTTTTATACACAAATTCTAACAGATCAACTTTAGTATCAATATTATCGATACAGTCAACGACCATGTCTGGTTTACCATTATCAAACACAAGTCTTTCACCATTTTCTAGAGTCCATAGTTCGTTAACTGCATCTATTTCGCACCATGGTGCAATTTCTAACATGTGCTTTTTCAAACATTCAACTTTTGGAGTACCTACATCTTTCAAATTCGCACAACTATGCCTGTTTAAAGAGCTTAAAGAGACTTGATCAAAATCAATGATTCGAATTTTTGAAATACCTGAACGAACTAACATGGTGACTACCCATGAACCAACACCACCAGCACCAACAACAACTATATATTGGTTTCTTAGTTTTTCCATCCCCTCCTCACCTAAAAATGCATAATTACGGGCTAATTGTTCACGAAATAGGGCTTCATCATATTTTGGTTTTGATATCAATTTCTTTCTGGATTGCTGTAATTGTTCCTTTTCCTTTTGCTGCTGTAAATAATATGTTTTCCAGGCAATTTCAATACATTTGGTTGCAGCTACAGAAATAATAGCAGTTGCAGTGACAATCTTCCATGTACTAGTTGTGTCCTTAGCCATCGTTAAATCAGTTTCCCACAGACAGTATTGAATCTTAGTTCACCATAAACTGTTCATGGATCAAAAAATTCAAATGTACTAATGTAGTTTTAATTTTTCAATGAATCTCATCGCATTGAAAATTTTTTTTGTACCTTTGTTCTTATTCTGTATAGAACATAATAAAAAGAAATAAATACATATCCAACAATATAACATAAAAAATTGCATAGTTGCTTACATTACATTACTTAATGAATACATTTTTATTTATTAATGTAGAAAATTGTTCTTATACATCCTCAAATTCGATGTCTATATCCATATCATCTTCATCATCATTTTTTTCCCCCTCAGAATTTGCTCCTTTAGTTTCAGTTTCAGTTTCAGTTTCTTTCTCTTGTTCTTGAATTTCATTATTAGTGATACCTGTGTTATTTTCTTGTTTAGTATCTTCGTTTTTGATTTTTTCAGCGCTTGCAAAATCATTATTATCTTCTTGAACAACGTCTTCGAAATCACCTTCGTCAGCTTCTTGATCATCAACATCTTCGAAATCTTGTTCAAATTCATCCTCCTCCTCTTCCTCCTCCTCTGCTTTCGCCTTACGTTTCTTTGCTTCTTCTGTTTGTTTCTTGGCTAATTGGACATAATAATCGTTCAAGGTTCTTTCATTTTCTCTTTCTTCGATTTCAGTCTCAGTCAAAGTGCGACGGTTACCATTTGCACCAAGGTAGCCCCCTGAGTGATTACCCATAGCAGAACCGGAGCCTGCTTGGCCTAAAGACATGGCAGCTTGCGCAGTTGTCTGAGGATCAAACTCTTCCTCTTCATCCAATCTTCCTAATGCAGTTTTACCAATCGTACTTTGTTTATGCCATTCCGGCACAGCATTCTGCTTCCTCTTTTCTTCTGCTTGACGCTCCTGTATCTGCCTTTGAACAATTTCATCATTTGCTGTTGTAATATTGATATGTAGCGTTGCTTGTGAGTTTGCACCTGCACGTCTGGAACTATCATTACCCAGTGCAGTTCCCATGACATTAGCCAAGGGAGCATCACCAGGTCTGAACATTGTACTACCTTTCTTTGGATTATATGTGTATGCAGCATGGGATTGATTCTGTGGTGGGATCAATCTTGCCAATGCAAACTCGAATGTATTTTCTTCAATTCGTGAATCATCAATCTTCTTCAAGGAATCGATAATTGGTTGAATTTGGTCCATCAATCTATTTAACTTATCCTGCTTCTCTTTATTTTTCTTACCTGAATCGTCTTCAACTAGTGGTTCATCACATAAAGAACAGAGGAACTCTGTACGATCATAATTCAACAATTGCACAGCTTCTAGTTGAGTGTATTTAGTCAAACATATAGGACACATATAACCATTTGGTGCTGAATTTTTATCTAGATCATCTTTAAGTCGCTGGACAAGTTGATGAACTTTCCACTTGATAGCGTCGATGGCATGCGGGTATTTTATATAGAAATATATTCTTTCGACACTTTTATTATTTGGTGGAAATTCACGTTGCTTATGAATCGAGATCAATCTATCGGATCTTAACCTTGCTATAAGGGGACCCAATTCAGTCTTATTAATGCTTAACAATTGTTTTAAGTCCTCTTCTGCCAATACCGAATGGAAAATGATAGCATCTAACACGAGAACATACGAACCGCCATAAAAACCTCTAACGACAAACTTTAACAAACTTTTGACGATTTCATCAATAGGTCTATCCATTCTTCCCCAGGTATATTCTATATATGCTTTGTACTACAGGTTCTTCTGTTTAGTTATGCACTAGACATTTCCTTCTTTCTCAATCTTATAATCATCCTCTGCTATGTTGTGCTGCTGATTTACTTCAAATTTTGATTTTGAAGTAAAATAGTTCCAGATAATCCGTACAAAATGATATTTAATTGTTTTCCTGAAACATAAAAAAAAGCAATCTAAACAGTTATCCGGGTAACAAAAATAGCAGTGTGTCCGTTATCGGAATTTCTCGGGCAATAATAGTAAAAACATCCATACACAACATACAATAATATCGGAATAAATCGCACTTTTGTGAAAAAACAAGGTTTCCCCCTCTTTGGGACCCTCGTTTCAGTGCTGAGATGAAGGAAAGTGCTAAGGATTATGGTAGTAATAGTGGCAGGAACAGGGTAGATTGCATAGAGACATTAAGAGTGCACTACCTGTTATTACCGATATTTATTATTTTGGTGTAAACTATACATTACTGCAACGTACATAACAAGAGTATTATACCAGTTAGCTGATGTGGACAACGGACACGGATCAAATGGTTTACTATCGATATAAGTAATTATTTATTAGTATTGTAATCCCTGCGGCGTTTATTGTCTTGTATTTTCCTGACTCTACTCCTCACGTAATCACGAGCTCCAATTAATATAGTGTAGATATTTATTAATTGCAAGGGCAACTAAATAATTTATGTGATTTTTATTTGGAGAAACTGAAAAATGTGAAAAACTTTTTCTTTATTTATTTTTTTTCTTACTTTTTGAATCTCATCGCAAAAATTGCATTGCTCGATTAGCATAACATTAACTTCACTACTATTGTACTTCTGTACTCCGTAGATAGCTGTCCTGCCTCAAGTGTTGCTGGATATTGTACTGGTATATCACCACTTGCTAGATACTTTTACATAATCTGCCATTTTTTCTTTCTCCAAAACTATCCATTATTCATTTGTTTGTGTTTCTTTTCTTTTTTCTTGCTCTCTTCCAAACTCCTTTGATTTAATTAATATATATATATATCTTTATCCATATAAATAAATAAATAAATCAATAAATAATAGTACATTAGTAATAGTCGTACTTTATCTGTCTGTCCTAAGTGATCTTCAGTTTTAGATTTTTGTCACGGCATTTCATTCTGCTTTCAAGTAACATATTACATACACGTATCAAAGAAGTCAAACTACCGTAATTATTACTATCATTTCAATTTTTTTTTGTTGGTATTCATATATTTATTATACACACATATAATAATACAATAAAAAAATAAACAGAACAAAATAGAAGAGAAACATCATTTGTTGTAACCTTTCCAAACCATAGCATAGCATACATTATACAATACAGCATTAAAACTAACCAACGAAACAACTTACACAGTATTTTATTTTTTACATACTATTATATTTACATTTCTCCAATATGTTAAGTACTAAACCATCTAATATCTTGCTCAAAGTTAATCTTTCCCAATGCACGGCTAGATTCAACAGAAAAGCATACTACTCGTCGAAGACAAGACCAAACAAGGCTATCACATCAAGGGAACATTTCTTCGATCCATCCTCATCAACAACAACCAAAGACGGTCTACCTCTTACGGGAAATACAAACTCCACAAGATTACAGTCCATACTGTTCCAAGGATCAAAGCCTGAAAAATCAAAACTTTCAGTGAACGGAAACATTGAGTGTCCACTTACAAGCTTCCAACTATTAAATTCGCCATTATTTAACAAAGGTACCGCCTTTACTGAACAGGAACGTACAGATTTCAAATTGAACGGTCTACTTCCACCACAGATAGATACACTAGATGAGCAGTTAGAAAGAGCATACAAGCAATTGTCATCATTGAGAACATCAATTTCAAAGAACGATTACATGACAAATCTACGTGTGAGAAACAAGACGCTCTATTTTGCATTAATCAAGAAGTATATCTTAGAACTAGTTCCAATTATATACACACCAACCGAAGGTGACGCGATCTCATCGTATTCCGATAGATTTAGAACCACCGAGGGTGTGTTCCTGGATATAACCGAGCCAGATAAAGTCGAGGAGAGATTAGGTTTGTTTGGTAAGTCCAAGGATATAGATTATATAGTTGTGTCAGACTCCGAGGGTATCTTGGGTATTGGTGACCAAGGTGTCGGTGGTGTTCGTATCGCTATTTCGAAATTGGCTCTGATGACACTATGTGGTGGTATTCACCCTGGTAGAGTGTTGCCTGTGTGTCTTGATGTCGGTACAAATAACAAGAAGTTGGCAAGAGATGAGCTATATTTGGGTAATAGGTTTAGTAGAATCAGGGGTAAACAGTACGACCAATTGATGGAGAATTTCATTAATGCTGTTAAGAAACTGTTCCCTAAAGCTGTTTTACATTTTGAAGATTTTGGTGTTAAGAATGCCAGAAGAGTGCTTGAGAAGTACCGTTCTGAGGTGCCTTGTTTCAACGATGATATTCAAGGTACAGGTGCTGTCGTTATGGCCTCTTTAATTGCCGCCTTGAAACACAGTCATCAGAAACTAGAAGATTGTAAAGTGTTAGTATTTGGTGCTGGTTCTGCAGGGTTAGGTATTGCCGATCAGATTGTTAACCATATGATTACACATGGGTTGACAGCCGAGGAAGCACGTTCCAAGATTTACTTAATGGATAAACGTGGTCTTATTGTGGACTCCATTGAAGAGACATCTACGCCACACCAACACCTATTTGCGAAATCAGATGAAGAATGGGAAGATGTTGATACTACCTCATTACTAAGTGTTGTCTCTAAAGTGCACCCAACCTGCCTTGTTGGGTGTTCGACACAAGCAGGTGCATTCACAGAAGAAGTTGTTGAAGAGATGCATAAACATACCCCAAGACCTATCATTTTCCCATTATCGAATCCAACAAGATTACACGAGGCAGTCCCTGAAGATCTAATGAATTGGACAAACAATGAGGCTCTAGTTGCCACTGGATCACCATTTCCTCCAGTGAACGGATACCGTATTTCTCAAAACAACAATTGTTATTCGTTCCCCGGTATCGGATTAGGTGCTGCATTATCGCGTGCCACGACAATTAGTGACAGAATGATATCGGCGGCTGTTGACGAATTGGCTAGTCTTTCGGAATTGAAGGAAGGTGATTCGACTGCTGGTTTATTGCCAGGATTAGAAGTTATAACTGAAACATCTGCCAGAATAGCAGCAGCAGTTATCTTACAAGCTATCGAGGAAGGTGTTGCCAGAATTGAACAAGATGAAGATCCAGAAAAGCCAGGTGAGTTCATTAAAGTGCCAAGGGATTTCAACAAATGTGTGAAATGGGTTGAGAAACAAATGTGGCAACCGGTTTATAGACCTATGGTGAAGGTACAATACGATCCATCGCTCCATACCCATCAACTATAGATAGACAAATTCGGAAGCTAATGCAAAGATTATGTATATTAATATTTCTGTTTCATTCTTTTTATATATGTATTATATGATATAGTAACAAAATAAAAGTACCAAATTGGTTTCCTTAAGAGGGGGACAGAGAGAACCTCTCTTGGGTTGTTTAGTTGCGTAGAGAGCGTGAAACACACCTTACAAAGAAACGACTATAAATGCACACACCCATGGAGAGAGACAGATAATGCAGTGTATGCATTGTTAGAGATAGATAAATTCCATAAATTAAATAGCAGTAGAAGAAGCTACCAGTTTAATATAAAGCAGAGTACACTAGATTCCTTACAGAACTGGCTACTGCATAGTTTAGTTAATGACTAATTAGTGCCGTGTTTTCTGAACAATACTTCGTATTGATACAGGTTAAATCAAATGAACCGTTGTTGCAAATCGCTATGAAAGTCTGATGGCCCCGGAAAGAGTCGGTATATATACAATAAGCGCTGAGCAGGTATTGCGTGGACTGGAGGCGGAGTGATTAAATAGACAGCAGACAGCAGAGAGCAAACAATTGTTGGGTACGTTGTGTATATTATTCTCCCAGAGAGAGAAAGAATGAGGAAGGGACTCCACCTCGCCTGTGTGTCCGTCTGCCTGGATTGCACAACCGGAGAAAAGCAGGAATTCTTGTTACCCGGCTTACAAAAGCATTTTTGTGCTGTGTATTCAAACGGCCACTAGGGGGGAATTTGGGAGCACGGACTGTGTGCTAGAAAGAGAGCCACCCAGAGTGATCACTGTGTGAGTGAGGTGTAGTGGGTAGCTAGAAGGAGCTGGTGCGAGAGAGACCGAGCGCAAGAACACAGTATTTTGCACTACGCTCCTCCATTGTCGGAACTCAACTTCCCATTTCCAACCAATCCCATCCACGGAAAAGACACTGCCCCGACACACAAACACCAGCAGCCAACATCTCTTCCACAAGAAACTGAGACAGAAAAACAACGAAATAGAAAGCAAAAAAGTACCAACATTTTCTTTTATAGGGGGGAAAAAGAATTCTGCGAATTTAATGCACACAACGCAAAATAATTTGCTCTTCCTAAAATTTTAACCAGAACAATTGAACAACTGAACAACTGAAGAACGTAATACTTTCCCTATTTTCTTTTACGTTTGTTTCAGTTTTTAGTTTGCTATTCCTCTCTCTACTATTACTCACCTCCTACTTTTCTTTCTGTCTTTAACAACTGTAATAAACCAACGAAGAAACTAAGATCTGATAACATCGAACGATAACATATACTTTTACTACTACTATTACTATTACTATTTGTTCCTTACTTCATACTTACTCTGCTAATTTTATTGTATTCTACTACTAGACGTTCTTTACAAATACTAATAAAAATTCTTCTATAGATTCTCTCTGGCTCTCTATTGTAATTTTACAGAACAAAGAGACACCAACACACATTAGATTATATTATCTTCTAATAATATTAACAGTACACTATCCATTAGACTTTTCTATTACCAAGACACATAGGCAAATATTATAGTCAAATAAAATCGCAAGGCTGCTAGATATTAAGGTAACAAAAACTTCTCAGTTTCGATTAACTAATCTCAATAGATAATCACACAAGAGTTACACCGTATATCATTAGATAATCATTTACAACAAGAGATATTACTCTAACTACTTATTAATCAGTTTAATAGTATAACCGTTGTTATTCAGATAATCATACTTTTAACACGGAATTATATCAATCAACACCTATCTATCTCATCTCTATTTTATTATTAATTAATAAAATATCACACACTAGATAATTATCGTTAAGTTATACTGATTCACCCAACAGAACTCAAGAATTAATTCCTGGCTATTTTCTTTCTCTTCCTGCTCTATTTTCTTTCAACTTGGAGAAAATTTTATAAAAACAAGAAAAGAAAAATTAATTAAATTTTGGCGCTTTTTTTCTCGCTTGTTTATTTTTCACGACAACTAAAAAAACAAACAGACAAAACAAAACAAAACAAACTCGAAAATAATTTTTCATCGAGTATAAACAAATAAACAAACAAATAAATAAATAAATAAGCAAAGCTTTTCAAAGAAAATACTTTTTCTTTCTTTTAACTTAGTTTACTTATACTATTAACATTACACTATTAATTCAAGTTAATAGACAATTGATATTGATTTTACTTCATAGCTACTACGAAAAAGAGTTATTTGAAACTAAAAGAAAGCTCAACAGTAGTATATCACTGCTGCTAAGGTTTTACATCAAGATAATACACTACCATTATTAACCATGAATTCAAAAACTGATGATTCAAGCAATCATGCCTCTGGCGACGGCACAAATTCTAATGGTACAAACTCAAATGTTCTATTAAACTTGGGCCAAGACCATGCTTTGCAATATCAACAGTTAGACCCATCTGATCCAAATGGCCAATTACAAGCACAGCAAGGCCAAGGTCAAGCACAGGGCCAAGGTCAACCACCAAACTTATCTCAATACCAGAATCAATTCCAACAATCTCAGTATCAACAATCTCAAAATCAACAACATCAGCCGGTTTATTATCAACAGCAACAAGCTCAAGCTCAAGCTCAATCCCAATCTCAAAACCAAAACCAATATTCTCAGTCTATTCCACAAGAATTTAACTATATGCAGATGACAGGTTCAAATACTGCAACCAACAATCCAAACAATACCAGTACTTCAAACAATTCAAGTACTTCAAATCAAAACATCAATCAACCACAATTTTCTGAGTTAATGTACAACTCATTTTTAACTCAGTTGTCACAAAACAAACAACAACCAACTTCACAACAACAGCTAGGTTTAAATAATGCTCATTTGAATCCTGCTAGCAACGTTGCTTCTACTGGCACCGCATCTCCTTCAACTTCCGGATATATGAACCCATCAGTTCAAAGATACTACCAAAATAATATGGGTACTTATCCAGGAATGATGGATGCAAACCAATCATTATTACAACCTTCTCACCAGATCCATTCTCAACAATCCAACCATTTAAATCAAATACACCAACAACAACAAACTTCTGTTCAATACCAACAACAAGAAGCTATTCAACAGGCACAACTGCAAGCACAATTACAGGCCCAACAACAAGCTCAATTGCAAGCTCAAGTACAAGCTCATCAGATTCAACAACAACAAGCGCAGTTATCAACAAAGGGTGGTAAGAAACAACGTAATCAACATCCAAATGGTAACAACGATCTAGGAAATGGTCGTGGTGCAGCTGGCGGTAAGAATGACAAAAATGGTATAACAAAGGGTCCAAAGAAGTTATCAACTACACAAAGTAGAATTGAAAGAAGAAAACAATTGAAGAAACAAGGTCCAAAGAGACCATCTTCAGCTTACTTCTTATTCTCAATGTCTATTAGAAGCGAATTGTTACAACAATATCCTGATGCAAAAGTTCCTGAATTATCAAAATTAGCTTCTGCCAAATGGAAGGAGTTAACCGATGACGAGAAGAAACCTTACTATGACGAATTTAGAGTCAACTGGGAAAAGTATAGAATCTTAAGAGATGAGTACGAAAAAACTCTACCTCCAAAGAGACCATCTGGTCCATTTATTCAATTCACTCAAGAGATCAGGCCAATCATCGTCAAGGAGAATCCAGATAAGAACTTGATTGAAATAACTAAATTGATTGGTGAAAAATGGAGAAACCTAAATCAGGTTGAAAAGACTAAATATACAGATGCATATAAGCAAAAATTGAAAGAATGGGAAAAGTTTTATCCTCCTGAAGAAATGCTAAAGAGTGAAATGAATCAATCGACAAAGAGAACGAAACATTCTAAGAGCAATAAAAATAATAACAGTAATAATAATAATAACAATAACAACAACAGCAATGATCCAAATAAGATTATTATGCATAACGCTACTAATGTTAATGCTACTGCTGTAAATGATTTGAATTTAAATTTGGTCAATGCCCCAACTACGATGTCTCCAATTCTAGGTACACAACAGACTCAAAGCCTATCGACATCATCTACTAATGATAATGATAACACAGCAAATACAAACCTAAATACATTGACAGGTAACATTATCAAAACGGAATAAAATATTCAAAACATGCCATAAAAATAACATCAAGTCATTTTTTTCTTTTAATTCGAAACATTAAAAATACAAACTGTTATTATTATAATAATAATACTAAAAATATTATAAGAGAAAAGAAATTGTATTTATATCATTGTAACATTATCAAATAAACAAATAAATAAACAAAAAAATGAATAAATGAATGAATTATTCTTTTAGCCGTTTATCTTAATACTCTTCTCCTTTCCATTTTCCTGCTTATGCTTTATATTTTTCTACTTCTGCCCGTTTCTCGTTATATAATTAGTTTACACCTTTTGTTTTGTTTCCCTTTCACACATATTTCTATATTTTAATTTATTTATTTTACTTTACTTTACTTTTTTCTTTTCTATTGCACAACTTAGTTTGTTTTGACGGGGAGTACGATCTTATTTGAGTAGTTAGAATTCCAATTTGAACAATACTTCAAATTATTTTTTAGAAAGTGCTTCATATGTAAGAATGTCCACATATTTATTTTGTAGAGACAATAATAGACATAACAAATAAGTAATCAATACCGTTACAAGTATTTGTTGCCTATTAATGATTGAGCATTACCATATTATATAGTAGAATTCAGTCTCATCAAAAATTAAACGTTGCCCTGACACCACTCTCTGAATCTCAAAATTTTCATTTTTCGTTTTTTGAAAAATTACTAACCCCAAACGGTGATGACTTCGACTCGATCCAGTAAAGATTAACTAATTAAATTTTTTTATTCATCCAGGGATATTACATTCACAAAATTAGAAAAGTAATTTTATTTATTCTTATGCATACCCAATTTTCTTAAATAATTCTATATATTGATCAATTTTCTCAGTTTGGCCTTTTTAATTCTATACAATAAATGCATAGTCTTAAATCGCTAAGTCCCTAAAGAAAACAATTATTACATTCCCTATCTCTCTCTTTGTGTGTGCATCTTCCTCTACAATAAGGTATATCATAAGCCATTCATGACTCTCAATAACAACATAAAATTATTAGCGCCCGATGTTCACAGAGGACTAGCTGAATTAGTCTCCAAAAGATTATGTGTTCCCTTAGCGGACTGCTATTTGAAAAGAGATCCAACCGGTGAAGTGTCGTTTTCCATTGGTGAATCAGTTAGAGACCAAGATATCTTTATAATAATGCAGATTGGCTCAGGAATTGTCAATGATCGGGTTCTTGAATTATTAATCATGATAAATGCCTCAAAGACTGCCTCAGCAAGAAGAATCACGGTGATTCTCCCAAATTTCCCATATGCTAGACAAGATAGGAAGGATAAATCTCGTGCACCTATAACAGCAAAGTTAATGGCTGATATGCTAACAACAGCAGGGTGTGATCATGTCATCACTATGGATCTACACGCTTCACAAATTCAAGGGTTTTTCGATGTTCCTGTGGATAATTTGTATGCTGAACCAAGTGTCGTTAGGTATATTAAAGAAAATATAAATCATGAAGAGGCTATAATTATTTCTCCAGATGCTGGTGGTGCCAAACGTGCTGCGGGCTTGGCTGACATTTTAGACTTAAATTTTGCGTTGATCCATAAGGAGAGAGCCCAAGCAAATGAGGTTTCTCGTATGGTTCTCGTTGGTGATGTTAATAATAAAATTTGTATAATTGTTGACGATATGGCTGATACTTGTGGTACATTGGCCAAAGCAGCAGAGATTCTATTAGACAACAGAGCCCAATCAGTAATTGCTATTGTTACACATGGTATTTTATCTGGTAAAGCTACAGAAAATATCAATAATTCTAAACTAGATAGGGTTGTTTGCACTAATACCGTTCCGTTTGAGGAAAAAATGAAAAAATGTCCAAAATTAGATGTTATCGATATTAGTGGTGTCTTAGCGGAAGCTATTCGTCGTTTGCACAATGGTGAAAGTATTTCTTACCTCTTTAAACATCATAATGTTTAATTTTAAGCAGTATTAAAGCCCCAGCTACCAAGAGGAGACATACGTTTGTACATTAAATTCAAACTAATACATTTATATAATCTTTTTAATTATATAATCATTTATTAAACACGATCATTATCATTATAACCCATACTTAGGCTTATCTAATTGTGTCAAAGATTCTAATATTTCTCCTTTGCCTTCTAACAAAGACTCTGTGTCACCTAAGAACTCAATTGCTTCCGGATGTGGAACCCAAACTACATGAGATCCAAATGCCTTAGCAGATTTGACGCCTGGGATACCATCTTCAAAGACAACACAATCCTTAGCTTCAATTGCAGTACCGAATTTTTCATTCAATCTTTTTAAACCTAATTGCCAGATATCTGGGCATGGTTTACCTCTACCTTTACCAATCAATGGATCATCTCCAGTGACTACTACATCGAAAAAATTAAAACCTTGGGGATGATGACTTGTCTTACCTTGAAACTTCATTTTGTTGGAAGATGTGCACAAGGCTATCGGGATACCTTTATTATGTAAATAAGTTAACAGCTCTAGAGCGCCTGGTAGAAATTCACTAGTTGGCCATAACTTATTTTGAATCTCAACATTCATACCATTAAATTCTTCAAATGTTAAAGGTAATTTATAGTGGTTTAACAATGTTACACCTGCTTCAGGACCTGGTAACCCTTGTAACTGTAATTTAACATCCCATGTTAATGGTCCCTTATTATATTTCTTTAGGATTTCATTACATGTAATTGTGTAGATATCTTCGGTATTAATCAAGAGACCATCCATGTCAAATAAGCACGCCTTAATTCTGCATTTGAACGTATTATTATCCATTTGTTAGCATTAATGATTTTTTTAAAAATTTAAACATAGTGGGATTCTTGTAAGTTAACATACGCAGTTGGGAATGTCATTATTGAATACCTTGTTTCTTTTGTACCTGTGCTTTCTCTTATACCAAAATGAACTAATTAGACTGTCTTAAGTTTTCTGTTTCGATTTTCTGCACTTTCTTTTTTCTAATTTAAATGATTCAAGCTCGTTAAAAATTAAACTTTTTCCTCGAAAAAGTAGTTTATTTAACGTAAATGAAGAAATTCTACTAAATAAAAACACTAGAGACAACACAACGAGATCGTAGAACTACATATAATACAATAAAAGTATTTTTATAAATTAATTTCATTATGCTACTTATATATTTAATTTATTCTATTTAATCTCATGAAAATTATCCAAAAAGACAAGGTTCTTAACTTATATTGGTGGTAATGGAGCTCTACAAATTGGGCATTGTAATTTATAACTCATCCAGTTTTCCAAACAAGTCGTGTGGAAAATATGATTACATGGAGTAACCATGTAACTATGTATATCAACATTATGTGTCTCAGGAAGCTCTTCGATATAAACTGGAACTTCACTCATACAGATAGCACAATCTATAGTATTATTTTTTATACCAGTAGCCGGTGTACTATTGGTTTCATTTTCTGTGGTAGCATCATGGATTTTTGACCCACTTGATGATGTTCCTGTTTTTAAATCTCCTCCATTTCCGTGTTCCAATACATGCTGTAGACTAACAGGTTTGAAGTATGAATAACCTTCAGGAATTGCTTGGTGAGGTAGGAACCAACGAGATCCCAATATATCTTGGGAATATAACATTATTACTTGAAATAATAGCCATAAGGATAATAATGCTGCAAACCTTTTATCAGTATGATGCCTGAATACATTCGATGAGTATGTGAAAACATATATTATTGGTATTGCCCTAACTAGTGTGGTTCCGATAACGAACTTCCATAACAACGGTAGTTTAGTTTGTCTCCTATTTATTTGACTTTCATTTCTTCTTCTGTTTCTTCTGGAAGGAATACCTTTAATAGCATTTCTGAATATCTGTGGGAGCCAATAAGAATTTAGTATAAAAACTGCAGAGTATTCAAAAACCATTCTAAAGTGACGTGGCCAGGAAGAGGAGCTTAATAGAGTAAATATAAATACAATCAACATAAAAGCAAACCTACCGTACAGTGTACCACTTATCGAGGCTTCATCAGGGATTACAATTGGCCGTTCGGTACCTCCTTCATTTTCATCACTGTTAGTACCACGCAATAAGGTTGTTACACTTACATTTTGTTCATTCACTTGGGATGCATAAACTGAGATTAAATAACGTGTTTCAAAAATTGAACCTAGTATTACTGATAAAAAGGCACTTATTATCAATGGCAAATATAATTCTGGTAAAACAAATGAGGCGATCAAATATAGAACTGCCAAAGAACCATCTACTAAATTGATCATTGAAAAGCAATAGAAAGATATTTTGTTCACACTAGATGGAGTATTTGTATGCTGCATTTGACATAACAAAAGATATATTTGTATACCAGATAACGCAATACCAAATAGTAAATGTAATCTCATAGTTTTTAATTTTAGTTCGTACCTCTCACCTTTAACATTATTTAACTGTAACGATACCCCACAATCTGGTGAATATATTAACCCTGATTTTATATTAATTGGGGGCAAACTTGATAAATTAGCTGGCCTCCCAAGGGGCCATTTTAGTTCATCATCAATCATTTTTAATTGCTCCTTAGTATATCGATCCCATGGGTCTAGCTGTAAAAATACCATATATTCACACTTATAGTTTGCGTTATCATGGGAATTTATAAAGTCAGCCATTGTTAGGGTATCAGCAAAGTTGGAAGCATTCCAATATTCATCAATCAATTTCTTTGCTTCATTGAAAACTTCAGCATCCTCTTTAATATTACTATCAGACCCAGTATTCATATAATGAGGAAGTGCAAATAGTGAATGAAATTTTGCAGTAGATGATGAAGCTAGTATACGGCCTCGCTTAATATCATATATCGCTAAGGTATTAGAGGTGTGCTTTTCTTGTTCAGCTTTATCATTAAAATCTATTAGTAACCGTATTAATTTCCAGGTGTCTCCTTGCGAATTGAAAGGTACCTTTTTCGTTGAATCTAATTTATTAGATACTTCGTCAACATGTATTATTCTAAATTTCAATTCACCTTCAGGGAAAGTAACATTATGTAGCTCACCATAATTAGGCCAATCTGTAACATACTCTTCCCCACTTGGAGGATAGCTGTCAGAGAAATCCAAGGCAGGCTCATAAAATTTTGGTATAGGCATTCTTATTTTTTCATATCGAGTATTTGATATAAGTTTAATTTTGCCAAATAGTTCACTAGTAATATTTGGTGGAAAGATATGCTTTTTACTTCGATACTCTAAACTTGAACTATCCCAAACATTAGTTCTGATTGCCTCTATGATCTCATCAGGTAATAACATGAAAGATTGATTATTATACCATTTATCGTATGTTTTATTATCTATCGGGTACGAAGCATTCAGTTCTGGATCATTAATCATATCTTGATAGCTTAGCTTTAACCCAGTTATGTTCCTAAAATTTGAATCATATGTTAAATTTCGAAAAGATTTATACTCATAGTCGTATTGATTTTTCCATATATGCAGTTGATTATATTCATACTGTGATGAGACTCCATCACCACCTGGAGACGAAAAAAATAGAAACAGGACTATGATTATAAATAATAATGTATTACCATCAATCTCCATTGTATGTAGTATTATAAAATATTGATTCTATGAACAGGACTTTCTATTAATAGTTGTGTAATATCTGAATTTACGTTGCTAAAGTGCCGTTAACTGATGCTCGCCTTTATAAGGGTGCCACATTGGGATAATATATTTTTGTTGTTTCTAGGCGGGTAACCTAAAATTCAAGAAGCTTATATCAAAATAATTCTCTTTAAAATGAAAAACAAGTGAGTAACCATGTAATATTTTATCTTTCAAGTCTACTAAAAAACAAAATTGATCGGTTTACTTATAACTATCTACGATTATATGCATATATTCCAATTTTTGTGTTAACAACACCAACCTAACTCGGAATCATCTAATAATTTCCACCCTGCATCAATGAACTTCCCAATAACGAACTCATCACTATTTTCTTCGGTATTTTGAAACTTAGTTTTGATTTTGGGTGTATATTTCCATTTCAAAATCAAACCTTTACTCAAATCTTCATCACCAACTAAAACTCTCTCATTAGGAAAATCACTGTCAAACATTTTAAATGGCTTAATTAAATTTAATAGACTTAATATTTGTAATACTTCATTCATAGAATTAGATAACGTCACAACTAATTTTTGTGCCTTTACGTTATCCATATACGAGACCTGCATTGCCATTCTAATAACTAATGTAGGTAATTGTTTTAATATATTTGTGACATTATGTAAATCATGGAATATCGAGATAGCAAATGGTGAAATTATACCTTTCTTCATGTCTGTCTCATTGGTTTTTTCCTTAGATAACCCTAATAGCCTTTGGTAAAAATCATTTTGCTGTGTTGGTGTTGTCACAGGGAATGCGTGACCTGATCCATTACTTGTATTCATATCATGAACAGTTGTTCCAGATATTACACCAGAAGAATGAGGGACATTTGTTTGATTGTTAGTATTTGTGGTAGTAGTTGTAACCAATGGACTTGTCGCTCTTGTTGCAGATGCTGTATTTATTTCTATAGCTGGCGATGATGTGAAATGAGTTGAATTTCTCGATTGCATTGGCCTATAGTTTGGATCGATACTATTAGTTGGATTTAATCTAAGGGTTAAAGTAAGACTCTGTAAAATTTGTGAAATCAAAGCACATAATATATTTGAAATGTTCTCTATCAGATCCATTGTTAGTTTAAAATTTGGATTGTGCTCAGAATTTATTGATATTAACAAGTGAATGAATGTTTGCTTTGTCTTTAACAGGTCATGAAATAATTTTGAATTGCTTATAAATTCATTGCTGCTTGAACTATTGGTTAAACTTTTAATATTTATTTCTGTATTTATACCATCTTTGTCATGCTTGATTTGGGATTGTCCGTTTTCTAAATTTAATCCAGGAACCCTAGCAGCCATAGCATCTGGCAACCATATTAAATTATCTATTGCCACATTATGCTTATTTGTAAAGTTTTTAAACGAAATTCTATTCATTGATAGTTGGGTAATAAATTCACCCAACTTCAAACTTTGTCGGATACAGTCTACTTTAATTGGATTTTCCTCAACACACCATTTATCCTCCTTGATATCCCTACGTGTATTAAATAAATGTTCTACAACATTATCAATTGGGATATTTAATGATTTTGGGACACCGAACGTGCAACTTTGTAAAGAATCGAATATTATCAACAGGACATAAAGTCTTTTAAAGACCAAACGACAACCATTTTCGAAGTTAACATTTTCATTATTACCATTGCCATTAGAATTATTACTACGTTCAATAGTTGTCGTAATATACTTGTCTTTATTATCTGACTCTTCTTGAACAATTTTTGTATCATCAATGTCAAGTAACAGTTTATGCATTTTAAATTCATTAAAAATTGTAACCGACATCCCTAACACAAAAGAATTATCATAGCCTACAAAACTTAGAATGTAATTCAATATTATAAATGTCGAAAGATAAATAATTTTGATTTTTGAAGATATTATATCTTTGTTCTCTCTAAATTCTGGATGAACGTCAATAATTTTTTGAAAACATTCATTTAATGCTGATATGAAAATACTTTGAATTTCAAAATTTTCTTTAGTTTTTAATTTTTCATTTTCGTTGTCATTATTATTTTCGTTGCCCCTGTTAATGTTATTATTATTGTTATTGATATTATTATTATTATTATTGCTGTCACTATTATTATCGTTATCGTTACTATTATTAATATTATTAGTTGAATCTGGCTTTTTATCAGTTTTATTATTTTGGGTCATAATAGAATTTTTATCAAATGGATTTACAAAATTGTTATCAAAGAATTGCCCTCCTTTCTTAGTATCATTCTTTATTGCTATTCTAACTAACAATTCTAATGAATTTCTAAACCATAATATAACATAACTATTCAATTCATGAATCGATGATATTGGCTGTGTATTCACCAAAAGAATCTCATTTGTTAATGTCTTTTTATTCAGTGGAATTATTGGGAAGCCTATATGAATAAATTCGTAATATATATCGATCAGATCAACGTCTGATATTTGTCCATATGATATAACGGTTGAAGTCGATAAACTAGCTCGTTTGGCTTTACCGTGTACACTATTATTATTAGGAGAAAATTTTTCCACATTAGGAATGCTATTCTGTTTCGATAAATTAACATTTTGGTTATTATTACTATTATTATCGTTATTTGATGTTGATAGGATAAAGACAGAAGATGCTGATGAACCGCGTATTCGAGATTGCGAGGCAGGCTGTTGTTTCTTTGTCGGCAAATTTTTTCTACGTTTCTTGTTGTCTTTGCCTTCTTTGCCTTCTTCCTTAATGTTATCATTTGATAATCTTCTTATATTGTTGTTAGTTCCAGGACTATCATTGATTTTCATTTGATATTGTAAGGGCACTGGTTCTATTGAATTATTTGAAGTAGCATTACCTTGCTTTTGCTGCGGTTGCTGATGATAATTATAAGGGTTACTAGTTGCTATTGGAGTTAATGATATGGGGTGGTATATTCCAGTTGCACTTGGGGACATTGCTTCACTCGTGATTGAATTATTCCTTGACTGAAACCCATTCGAAGCATACTGACCAAACGATGACATAAATGGAGGGTTTATGTTATTAATATTGCTATTATTAGATGTGACTGTTGTATTATTATTATTATTATTATTATTATTATTATTGTTGTTGTTGTTGTTGTTGTTGTTGTTGTTTAATGTTTGGTGAAATTGTGAGTATGCATAAGGAGGTGGTTGTGATAATGAGGGCAATGCGGTATTTGGTGGTGGCAACTGTGGCTGACTCATAATAACTGAATTTGATGTTTGCCTTACTAATGATGGTATTGAACTTGACCTTCTAAATTGATCACTGCGGTTTTCAGTAGCAGGGTTAATAGGCGTGGTATTATTATTGGTACCTATATTATTAATATTATTAATATTATTAATGTTATTGTTATTATTTGGCATAGAATTTGAATTCCTGAAAAAAGACCAATAATTACTTCCTGACGTACTTGCACTTGTTATACTATCATTCTTGGTTTTGTTATTGTTGCTCATATTTCCTGGTGTTGCTGGATTATAGAAAAATGGCTCTTGTTTAATGTTGCTGACACTTCTTACGGATATATCACTTTGTAGAGAGTCAATTGAACCTCTACGCTGGTGTGAAAATTCATGATATGGTACTTTCCAAAATTGTTGTTGGCCTAAATTTAAATTTGTTAAGTTTGCTGGATTAGTTCCACTGGGCAGTGTGTTTACGATACCTAAGTTATTGTCACTACTTGGGTTGGAGTTATTGCTATTATTATTAGTATTATTCGTAGGATTGTTATCATTATCATTATCATTATCATTATCATTATTGGCTGTACTTGAAATATTCTTTACATTGTTCGGAGTATTAATATTATTAACTGGAGTAGCTGTTCCATTGTTATTATTATCATTATTTGATGTTGAAATATATTGTGATAATGGTGGTAGAAACACTGATGTTGAATTCGATCTTGAAGAGGTCATTGGAATTGGATTAATTCCATTATTCATGGTATTGCTATCTGTTGTAATGTTATTAATGTTAATGTTATTGTTGATCTCGTTACTACTGCTTTTACTGTTCAACAAAACGCTATCAGATTCCTTTGATTTTTTATTAGTAGTCGTTGTATTATGATTTAAAAATTTATTATAACCCTTTGATGGTCCCCTTTTTAATGGAACTCTTTCGAATGTACAGCCTTCACCATTTCTTTGACAGTTAGTACATATTGATTTTTCATCGTTATAATCACATTTAATCTTTTTTTTCCTACATTGATCACAAGCTCTAGAGGCTTTAGTCCTTTTCTTACTGTGGCTATTGCTATTCACTGAGGAGCTTACCTTATTCTTTGTGTCGGATATATTATGAGCTTGTGGAGATGTTTTAGAATCTAAGTTGCTCATTTTTAAAAAAGATGGAAAGATGCTTGACTAAATCACTTTTTCTATTATTTTCACAACCAATTGTGTTCTATTTACCAAAAGAGAGAAAAATATAGAAAAAATATAAAAGAATGTAATTGAAATTAAATGGTATGTGATACTGGAGAGTATCTTGTAAGTATTTGACAAAACTATGTATCGTCTTCGTTTGGGTTCTGCTCTCTGTTCAGTTCTAAAAATTTTCTGTTGTTCTATTTGTTGTTGTCTCTTCGGATGTCTGCCGCTTCTTAATCTTATTCTCCTTTGATGCAGTTCAACGTTATGCGGTCGAGGTTACAGATCAATTTGAAAAAAAGTGCCAATATGAATAAGGACAGGTACAGAACAGGTACAGGTACAGATAAGGACAAATAAGAATATACCCTAAAGTAGTATGAATAGGATAGATCATGCACTCATTTTTTAATGTGTAATTTTATAATTTTATAATTCTCAGCGATAATATTGTAAAGTATGTGTTTCCAAACACCTCATCCCATGTATAGTTTTAACAAATAATTTTATTGACAGTAAAACATATCTTTGTAAAAGTATAGGTAGATTCGTTGCGGCCAAAGTATTAAGAAGAAGTAACAAAGAAAGCAGCAGAACATTTAAATGTATTACGGCCATCATTATTATTGATACATAGCGGTAAATCAGTTTTCATAAAGTGTCTATCGCCTGTTCATACACACAAATTCAATATTGTTTATATTGTATTGTATTGTATTTATACGATTATTTAAACAGTTTTTATTTTCATTTTATGTAAATGTAGTTTATATATAAATTATTCACCATTCTACAAGATAGTTCTTTTTGGACTATTACCACCTGTAGGATCCTCATTATCTAAATTTATTTCTTCCTCAGAGAAATCCAAATCTAAATCATCACGTGGTTGTGTGTTTGTGGTATTTGTATTCTCATTGTTTAAATTACCATTATCATGATTTACATCTTCGTCTTCGTCTTCCTCGTCAATATTATCTAATGTCTCACCTAACGATTGCAAGTCACTTAAATCAAAATCAGCAACATTTTCAGGATCAGTCGGTAACTGTTGTGATACTGCCAGCATATATGATCTCTCTGTTGGTCTCCAAATAAAGGAAAAGATAACAAAAACACCAAAATAAACTAATGTTGGCCAGAAATCTGTAAAGAAGAATTTTGATCTCCAATTTTTCTCGATCATATCGATTGTATTCATGCCAACAAACACAAATGAAGTAATAAAAAACCCGACTAGCATTACTAATAATGAACCGTAGAGCATAAATAGTAATTTTTTGTACATGTTCAATTTAACAACTTGTCTTTGCTCCCTTAAATAAGTTACAGTTTTGGACATAGATCTTAATATCATGAAATAAAATATGAACATCGAGAGACCCATTGGAATAAATGTAATTAAAATCAATGCCGATGGTTTTTCAGGGTCACTTAAATAGCTTTGGATCAAAAATGCACAACAGATGCAGAAACTTAACGCAGCATAAATTTGACAACGTCTCATTAGTGTCTTGTTTAACTTTGGATAGACAATACCGTAACCAAGTGCCATGATCAACAACAGGAAAAATGAGAATGTAACCTTACCTGCACTTAACATCGAAACAAAGACCATATAAACCTTAATTCCTGCGGTATCACCTTTACGGTTTTTTAGATCATAATATGCCCAAACAAAAATAGTTTCTAGTGTTAAAAATCCATAAAATCCTAAAATATATTTTTGCAATGGTAATGCTTCATGCTTGTGTTTCCAGAATGCAAAAGAATATAGTGCTGCTGCGATAACATAACAAATTGCTAGTAATCCATACAATGGTAAATTATTAACTTCTGCACCAGCCAAATGACCGTACGCATTTCTGAAATTAACTACTGCATTGAATTTGGTCGAATCTGGATCTTGGAAAACTGTAACACAATAATAGCCTGTCTTTGTGATTGGGTATTTTGTATCGTGTAATCCAACTTCATCTTGTGAAAAGGTCATTATTGGATTTACAATAGTCCTGTTAGCGTTTGTAAATGGGTCAAAAACAACATCAGTGATAATGAATTTATCACGTTGCTCTTCGGTACATAAACCAAGATTGATGGAGTAATCATCACAAAGGTAATAGTGTCTACCATCGTTTAAATCGGTACCTAAATGTTCAAAATCTTGGAAATCGTAAATTGCAACAATGACCTTACCACCTTCACTTAATTTTTTCAAATTGAATGAAATAAAAGGATCTACTTTGCCACCCCAATCCTCTTTGGAATACATACCAGCACAAACTTCATAGTTCTTTTGATTTAATTTTTCTTTATTACAAAGGCCAAATGTAATAAGATTTAATAATACAAATAATACTTTAATAGAATTAGTTCCAAACATCATACTACTAGAATAATACTTTTTCCACTAATGTTATAATAAAAAGGGTAACTTATAAACTGCAATTCAATTCAAACAAAGCAATCTATTTAATCAAAATCTACTTGATCAATCTGATGACACAATATACTAGTTCACACTTACAATAGTTATTAATATTTGTATAAAGATGTAAATACCGTATTGTTTGTCCCTTCAAGATGTTAAAGAGATCATTACAGGTTGTTAACATGAGAACAATTGAAATCTTGCATTTATTTTTTCTTTTATTATTCTCCTTTTCTTCGGTCTGTCAAATCTAGTGATATGTGTGTGGTGTGGGTGTGAAATTCATAATACGCTCAATATATTTCACGATTAATACAACTTACTGCGATAAATATATATATATATATATGCCTAGTTCTGTAATGCCTTCAGTCTCTCACGCATTTCACTCAACATCTTGTCCGATTCTTCATCGATATTTTCCTCGGCCACTTCTTGCTCTGCTTCCAACTCATGTTTGGGCAATTCTGTCGTAGGAACATTATCAACTTTTGAGAACTTCTCGTTGGTGTATTGTTCCACTATTTTATTAATCTCGTCATTAACTTCTTCGTCCATCTCATCGTCCATCTCATTAACACCTTCCATGGTATCATCAATCATTTCACTTATTATTCCAGACTTCATCAATTCTTTCTCCAACTCAATCATTGTATTTCTCAACTGTGGAAGGCGAACCAGTGAGTTGACCTCTCTGATTAGTCCTGTATTTACTGACATTTGATTAGTCAAAGTTTGCATCTTGTATGCTTCTTCAATTTTCATCCCTACTGACTGTAATTGTGCCTTCGATGTGTATATTCTATCATGCTGCTTATTAATCCTGTACAGTTCCATGGCATAAAGTTTCACACTCTTCATATCGTTCTTCTTCGCAGATTTTTTAATTAGTAATTGAGTCTTCTTTTGCAAACTTGATAATTCATTCAGCGATCGATCTATGCTTCGACCGTTCTTTCTAAGGATAGATTTAACCTTACGATGTTGTTCCTTAGGGTCTGGCCCCCAGAGTGCTTTCTTAACATAGTCCATTATAATATATTACAGTATTGATACGCTATAATATGGATTAATATTAGATACAACTAGGAATATTAAGAGTTTTTCTTCAGCTAGCTAATCAAAGCATATATCTGATTTTTTGAGTTTTGAGATTTGTTGAATGGTTGGTTTTCAGTGCAAAATCCAGGAGAAAAAATATTAGTAGTAAAGAAAAAACAAGTAATAACATTTAATGTACATAAAAATTAAGGAAGAAGTGTGGACTATCACACGCAAATAAAGAATATATTATAGTTTAATATAAATATACGTTGGCTTCCAGTATTATTATTGCAAAACAAAATTAGTACAGCTATAAATATGCACAATATATTAAAATGACTTAATAGTTCAAATATTTCTAAAAATTTCTGAATATATGTTTATATAGAAAATGCTCATTATATATTGATTTGGAGAAGTATTTATTATCTGTTGAGGATATTAACAACATACTTCCTTGTTTTATTATTAATTGAAAGGTACTTTGCTCTTGCTTGACTATCTAATTTATATCAAATTACTTGTAGGGCTCTACAATATTGACTAGAAGAGCTTGATATAAGATATCGGGTGGTATCACAAATAAAGGTTTATTCATCAGTTACCATTAAAATATTAAATACTAAAAAAAATTAACATATTTCATTAACAAATCAAAAAGAATTATACCCTACATCCTTTTCACTGACACAATGATATACTAGAATTTGAATCTAGCATTAGTTAAATAGGGGCGAACAAAGAATCAATTTCTGTAAGTTTTAAACCATAGACTTGAAACTTGGTTTAAATAGTGCTTTTTTAATGATATTTTTGCATTCTAATACCATGACTACTCCTTTCAACGCAAACATTCATAGATTGTACATCTCTCTAATTTAAAGTTTATAAATTAATATATTAGTTACCTTTGTAGCCCACTCATAATAATCCTAATGAAAGCCTGTTTGCTCTTACGTGAGTTTTTATTCTTAAGTGAATATCGTTTAATATTTAATATTAAGTTGAACTCTTATTAAGAGTATCCCCACTATTAAGTAAAACGATGAAACAAAAATGTTAGGTGAAAACATAACCACATAACTAATCAAAAGTTGTAAAGTGACCCAATAAAAAATGTGAATTAGGTATATGCTGTATGAGAAATACCATTGACACCACATAACAGTATAACCCGTTATAAGATATCCTATTAAGCCAGCAATCCAAAATATTCCCTTAGAGGTTGACATGGCGTAAAAAACACAAAATATGATCATTTACTTTAAGAATGTATTGTAACTACATACAAAACTCTCTGATAGGTTGCATACTCCTTTATCAAAAATAATAACTAGGTGTTAATCTCTTCGTTAAAAGGGGTAGAATCCTGGATACCAAGAAAAGTTATTCTAATTTTACAACCCAAACCAAAATTTTAAAACTAATTAATATATAAAATCATCAACTCTAAAGCCATCATCAGCATTTGAATTATTTTTTAGGTTCCATTTTTAAACAAATTGTAGATAGAAGAAATTACAAAACAAGTTATAAACGCCTCAATATACCAGTTCAAACCTCAAAAAACTAATACAACTTCAAATCTTTAATAACAACGTATTAGCAATCATTCTTTACTCCAAACAATGAATATGTTTATTTTAAATGTTGATGAGCACACTATTTTGGGGTGTTAACTTTAAGATAATGAAATAATATAGAGTTATAACTTTATTTAATATGTATGTTTTAAGTGACTTGCATCTAGACCCATAAAACTTCATATCATCTCTTAATTTCCTATTTGGAAAATCTAATACAAGTAAATTATAATTGCAATAATTTTTGTATTGATTTCAAGACATTTTAATATACATTAAATAATAGTCACGTGAATATCGCAGGACAAGCACATGGTAATAACATACTAGCATATGAAACGTATAATATGACTCGTAAAAGATAATGATATACAAAGGGATGAAGAGTAGACTCTATAAAGAAACTCAAAAATAAAAAAAGGATATATATATAAGGGTGTTTAATTTTATATTAGTTTTTTTATATACAATATGTAAGAGGTCAGCCGAACTCTTTTGCATATACTTTATTTAGTTACTTTAATACATTATTAAATCCTTAACGTTACTATTCAATACCAAGCCCTGTTGTTACGGTATATTTCCGTATATTATGAAAAGATACAGGGTTGTCATGGCAAATTACCGTATGTGATGACGTATGACAGAATATAACCTTTTTACTAAAATGACTTAATTGGTGAAAATTTTTACATTGTTTGACTCGATGGCAAACAATGAATACTAGGTAGGTACGCAAGGAAGATAATATAGTGGGTATCCCATTCCAAATAATTGTTATATGAAATGGTATCAATCGAAATGATATGTGTATATTATATATTATTACTACTCTTGTATATCTTATGATAAAAAGAGCAGAGACCTATTTAAGAATTTATATAGAATAAGATAATTTATATATATCATTCAATATGATCAAAAACCAAGAATCCTTAATCAATTCTGATTCACTCAAGTGTTAAAAAAAAATAACAAGCCTCGTAGGAGTCTTGTAAGAGCCTTTGAAAATTAATATATTTAAAGTCATTAAACTCTGTAAAAATTAACTCCTTTTTTGCTGTATCGCCATCTAGACTAATACAATTTATTCAGAACGGGAAACAGAGGGTCAGATGGGTTATTATAATTAATATATATATAACTAACTAAGTATATAATATCTAACTATAATTCAGAGTGGAAGTGCAGATAGTTCGGATCGACAATCAATTGTTATTCGTTATTCAGATTCAGTAATTATTACTTGTCTTTTTTATCTATTAATCTAATATTCATAATCCTATGAACTCAGATTTCCAATGTCTATAAACTGGGAAATTATGCCACTATTTATACTTTTCTGTTGTTCTTTTGAACACTCGATTGAATCCGAATTGATTAAAGATTCTTGGTTTTTGATCATATTGAATGAA